>CAMRHE010000181.1:3835000-4113779 GCA_947044405.1 Leptodactylus fallax
TACTGTCAGGGAGGGCGTTCCTCACAGCCTAGCTAGACTGTCAGGAACGCCCTTCTGACGGTGGGCAGAGATCGGTGCCGAAACTAACAGCCCCAATATCTCCAGCCCCAGAGCACATACCGGGAAAGGCGATGGGAAAGTCGGCTTTCTAGCGGTATATAAAACTGCATGTGTATGAGGACCTGAAAGGTCCTCTCTAAGGCTATTTCCTCCTTTATTTAGCGTACAACATAAACATTTATATTAATCCAAAGTGGACGTGGCTAAAACATAAGAGTGTGCCCAGCGACATACATCATACATCATACAATCATACATCATACAATCATGATTGGTTGTTGGTTATCTATCTTCTCCCCCAGTGTTTAACTGCAAGCTAGCATTTTATGTCACTGTCTGACATGTTGCAAGAGATCATAAGTTCTGATATTAAAATGGAATAAACAATATCTCAAAAGCAGAACTAAATGCAGAGATTATTGCGACATGGTATCTTTCCATAGGATTGAAGATTAAATTAATTTCTCCAACTGAAAGATGTTAAAGAGACAGCGTATTTCTATAACACAGTTAAGACCATCTCATATCTATCTTCTATCTATCTCACTACATTATCTATCTATCTATCTATCTGTTATCTATCCTCATAGTTATCAATCTAAGATGCAGAAAGATGAGAGCTGCACCAAACAAAACAAAAATCTGGGTGCAGGTCCTACAGTCCAGAGCCAATGTTTTTTGATATTGGAGTGATGCTTATTTTTGGATTCTATCTATCTATCTATCTATCTATCTATCTAGAAAGTACAGTTAAAAAAGAATTTTTATGTCCGAGAAGTTCAACCAATCTCATACATATCTATCTGCTTGAAAAAGGTCCACTAAGGACTGAATTGTTGTACGTGGCTAAAAAAGTCCTCTTATATTTTTATATCTATCTATCCATCCATCCCATGTTCTATCTATCTATCTATCTATCTATCTATCTATCTATCTATCTCTAGTACAGCATAAAAAGGCCTATGTTCATTAAGTTCAACCAAGGATTGGGTATGGATCTTGTATCTATCTATCTATCTATCTATCTATCTATCTATCTATCTATTTTCCTGTCTTGCAAGACTTCCTTCAGCCTCCATGCCTCTGGTACAGTAGTTCCCTCCTTCTCTACAGAATTTGGAAGTAAATGAAGTTCAGGAGAGCTGGACATCACCTTTGGGCCAACCATTCCTATTCCAAGCAGTTGTTCTATAAATGTTTGGATGAACATTTCATCTCTTCACCTTCTTACAAGCTGATCGGCCGCACATTTCACACTCGAGGCCTTATATGTCAGATGGAGAAATAACTGACTGTAAATGTTCCGCTCAGTGAGGGATTACGGGGAGGAAAGAACGAAATCTGCTTCTTCCTACATCTTGTTTACTACTAGTAACATAAGGCTCGCAGGCTTTGGCTCCGCCACGTATTTTCTTTTCTCGCACCGTAGTCTTGTTTTTGTGGTTTGGCCATGTAAATTTTTGAAATATAGTCGAAAAGACAATGTAGATTTTTTCTTTTCTCCTTCGCATCCAACCTTAGTGTCCTGGAATAAACCTTCTTCGAAGAGAAAGGTGATTTCGCAAGCACGTGACTTTCTCGAGATCTCACTTTATGGCGGGGTTTATCTGGTTATGATTAGGTGACTACTTATTTCTTCATTGCTCAGGTAATTTTCTTGCGGAGAAACAGATGGACCCGGCCTTGCAATAATAGGGGTAACGGCAATATTTTACTGACATTAGCACTTATATCAGGTCCTTGGAGAACAAAAGGAGGACTTGGCTTGGTTTGCCGTCACCCGCCCACTCCAAAAAGGCTCTTCGAGGCGCTCGATCTGCAGCTGTACAAGCAAAAAAAAAACCTAAGATTGTTAGTCAGATCCACAGAACTTAAATCCACGTTGTAACCATGGGGGAAAAAAATATTTTTCTGGTGAATATTACAGATTCTCAGCTTCTCGGCAGTGATACGACATGTGCCAAAAAATCCATTCTCTCGCGTTTCAAGGCATCTGGAGGAAGGTGCGCGGCCGAGTGTTTATTGTTGACTTCTGCCTCAATATTAGTTGTTAGGAAGTCGTTCGGGTCACATTTGTTTCCTTTTATGCTGAGTGTTAAAGGAAAAGTCTGGTTTATGTTTTAGAAAAATTGTTTATTTTGGGAGCCTTAATTTTTCCGGTGAGGTTATTATTATTTCAGGGGGATCATTTATTTTACATTTTAGGATGAAACAATAGGGTACAATAGGCTTTTAGGCTCAGACTGGTTACATGATGAGATCACCAGGAATATTAAAGGAATTGTTTTTAGGATATGTAATATAAGCAGGAACTTAAAGGGTTTCTGCTTTGTTCCCTCTAAGTCATTATATCTGCTGAGTAAAGATATTAAGGACCAGTACAGCGTCCCAATATTTAGTCATATAGCAGCTGGATACACAGAGCCATTGTTCGCACACAGGGGTGTACACAAGGGGGCAGTATGGTGGTGCCGTACATAGAATAAGGGGCATTTCCACTTCCAAACCCCCCATATGTCTGCGGCTGTCTTGCCAATCTCCGCCATTGCTCTCCTGAGGCAGCGATGCTGAGTTCCTACAAGTATCACCCCCCTGCAGCGGGATGTCAGGAGGGCAGTAGTGGACGTCAGGAAGGGGAAGAGGAATTCTGTCATGTCGGGTGGGGGGTGGTCTATTGGCTAATGGGGGAGAGTTATACATGTACATTGGTTGGGTGCATAGGTAGAAAACCCTATGGAAAATCGTTAGCACACCCCTTGTCCAAAATGTTGTATACAGCTAGTGTCTGGAATCTCCCTATAAAACTCTCCATATATATTTCATCCATCATACAGATAAATCAGAGCAGTCCACAGAATTTCTGGGACCCTCAATGAGAGAAAATGTCACCTCCCTTGGGGTCTGTCAGGGGATAGGGGCAATGCTAATAGGCTCTGGTAATGAAAGGTAAGTAAGGGGTTAATGGTGGTCTAGGGCAGTGAAAAGATTAATGTTTGTGTAAAGGGGGGGGGGGGGCCTAAATCCCTGGTGGTCTAGGGCAGTAAAAGGGTGAGAGCCAGCATCTATGGTGGTCTGTGGTGGTGAAATGAGTTATAACCTGTTCTTAGTAATCTTTGGGAGTGAAGAGGTTAATATCTATTACCTTGTGATCTGTGGCAGGAAAGGGGTTAAGGTTAGAATCCTTAGGCTTCATATACATGGCCGAGTGTGCAGGTTGAGTGTTTAACATAAGGCATTCAGATGACATCCGCATGACCTCCGTGATTTATTTATTTCTATGGTGGACGTTCCAATCTCTGCTCTATGATTACTGTATTAGAACAGAGCATTGGAGTCCACCCCTGGATGGAACAACCGGCCCTGTGCATGGGGCCTTAGTGAGGGGTTTTACCTTTAATACCAGCTGGTCTAGGGGTTACTCACCTCACTAGGTTCCATTGCTGTCCTTCTATTGGTGCAAAGCTTCTTTTTCATTCCCTGGACCATAAAGCGAACTGTGCAGTGGTAAATACAGCTGCACAGTTCTCGCTTTGAACTGGCTGAAGGCTTCAAGAATGCTTAGCCTGATCATTGAAGGGGAAGCTTAGGGAATCTGTGTGGGTCCAGGCTTTACCAAAGTGTGGAATGGCTACAAACATCTGACTGTTTGAGCTGCAATATCTTATACAACTCATGGACAAGCTGACCATAGGAAGTCCGACACCAAGGACTTTGCCGATCAGTTTTTTAAGAGGCACAGTGCTTACCAGGATAGGTCATCCATATATAGTATATGTCCTGGAAAATCCCTTTAAGCCTTACTTGTGTTCACTTTGTCCATATAATAATAAGCACCTTTTAACCTTTACACCAAGCTTGAGTGTCTATAATCCAACTTCAAAGTAAACCTAACTTCAGAGGGTGGTAATTTAGTGATTAAATTATTAAATTAATTAGGTACTAGATCTGGAACCCAACTAGTTCTAATAAACTGAATTTACATCACCATATAATTATACAAAATCAACTTTTTTTTGTCTCATTGTTTACAAGTTCTTTGCAATACTCTGTCTCACCACACGGTGCGCTGTTTAGAAAAGGCATGTCCAAACAGCAAGAACACAAAGAGCTGTATATGAAGTGCTATCCAATGAAGCTCCACCTAGTCGTAGAAAAATGCACTAAAATAGAAAGCATTAAAATATATTTTTGATACAGAATTTAGAATCTAAACACTCAGTATCAGATGACAGATTGACACCTGCAGTAACTTTATGTGTAATCTTTATAACTTTTTCCATTGTGAGTAGTTTATTTTCCACAGCTTGGAAAATCCCCTTTAAATATGAGTCTGATTTAGTGTGGATGCAGTCACTTAGTGGAAATGTAAACCTTCTCCTCTGTAAAATTCCCTCCAATGCTGATAAGTGTTACATAAGATGACATGATTGAAGACAGATTCGGCACAATGTGTTGAAGCTGTGAACACCCCGTCCAGCAATCACATCATGGCGCTATGAAGGTACTGAAGGTTCTGTCCAGCTCAGACTCTATCTACACTGAGGTCATTGACAGAGACTGGATCAGGGGTGTTAACTGCCGCCAAATCATACAATGCTGTAATGTACATATCTCCATATTTATCTGTACAACCGCCCTCCCCAACGTCATGTTTGGCAGAGGAATGCAACAATAATTTAATCTGGGATTTGTATAAAACTTAGTTTTCTCTGAGATACTTCAAGAATAATAACCATCAAATTCAGTTTTTGATCTTATTATTTCTACATTGTTTTCATCCAGGCAAATATTGAAACTTATGGAAGGAAATCATAGGATATTATACTAAAATACTGCTCCTATGTACCATAATATAACTACTATAATACTGCCCTCTATGTACCATAATATAACTACTATAATACTGCTCCTATGTACAAGAATATAACTACTATAATACTGCTCCTATGTACAAGAATATAACTACTATAATACTGCCTCCTATGTACAAGAATATAACTATTATAATACTGCCTCCTATGTACAAGAATATAACTACTATAATACAGCTCCTATGTACAAGAATATAACTACTATAATACTGCTCACACCACCCCCCCTATGTACAAGAATATAACTACTATAATACTGCTCCTATGTACAAGAATATAACTACTATAATACTACCTCCTATGTACAAGAATATAACTACTATAATACTGCTCCTATGTACAGGAATATAACTACTATAATACTGCTCCTATGTACAAGAATATAACTACTATAATACTGCTCCTATGTACAAGAATATAACTACTATAATACTGCTCCTATGTACAAGAATATAACTACTATAATACTGCTCCTATGTACAAGAATATAACTACTAAAATACTGCTCCTATGTACAAGAATATAACTACTATAATACTGCCCCCTGTGTACAAGAATATAACTACTATAATACTGCCCCCTGTGTACAAGAATATAACTACTATAATACTGCTCCTATGTACAAGAATATAACTACTATAATACTGCTCCTATGTACAAGAATATAACTACTATAATACTGCCCCTATGTACAAGAATATAACTACTATAATACTACCTCCTATGTACAAGAATATAACTACTATAATACTACCTCCTATGTACAAGAATATAACTACTATAATACTGCTCCTATGTACAAGAATATAACTACTATAATACTGCTCCTATGTACAAGAATATAACTACTATAATACTACCTCCTAGCCCAGTTTCCCGAAAATAAGACAGCGTCTTATGTACAAGTTTGCTACCAAAGTAAACCCCCACCCGTTTCCCGAAATAAAACTCCTTTTTTAATTTTTTTCCAAATGTGCTGTGTCTTATTTTCAGGGGATGTCTTATTTTTTTTCAATGAAGAAGAATTCACATTTATTGCTGAACAAAAAATGAACATTTATTATATACGGTACTGTACAGTAGTTGTCATCACAAACCAGCATAACCAGACAAACTGTGAATCCTATCAAGAATTTCTTACTACTGTACCATTATTTCCATGTACAACAATTAACAGTATGGTACATTTACCAATATTTACAGTACAAATAGAAAGTAAAATTTATTCAATGACAGTTATGTCATCATCTTCTAGGACATCATCATAACAATCCAAACCATTAATTTCCCTGCACACAGTATCATTCCCCATAGTGGCCCCTGCACACAGTATCATGTCCCATAGTGGCCCCTGCACACAGTATCATATCCCATAGTGGCCCCTGCACACAGTATCATATCCCATAGTGGCCCCTGCACACAGTATCATGTCCCATACTGGCCCCTGCACACAGTATCATATCCCATAGTGGCCCCTGCACACAGTATCATATCCCATAGTGGCCCCTGCACACAGTATCATGTCCCATAGTGGCCCCTGCACACAGTATCATATCCCATAGTGGCCCCTGCACACAGTATCATATCCCATAGTGGCCCCTGCACACAGTATCATGCCCCATAGTGGCCCCTGCACACAGTATCATGTCCCATAGTGGCCCCTGCACACAGTATCATTCGCCATAGTGGCCCCTGCACACAGTATCATGTCCCATAGGGGCCCCTGCACACAGTATCATTCCCCATAGTGGCCCCTGCACACAGTATCATTCCCCATAGTGGCCCCTGCACACAGTATCATATCCCATAGTGGCCCCTGCACACAGTATCATTCGCCATAGTGGCCCCTGCACACAGTATCATGTCCCATAGGGGCCCCTGCCACAGTATCATTCCCCATAGTGGCCCCTGCACACAGTATCATTCCCCATAGTGGCCCCTGCACACAGTATCATATCCCATAGTGGCCCCTGCACACAGTATCATTCGCCATAGTGGCCCCTGCACACAGTATCATGTCCCATAGTGGCCCCTGCACACAGTATCATTCGCCATAGTGGCCCCTGCACACAGTATCATGTCCCATAGTGGCCCCTGCACACAGTATCATTCCCCATAGTGGCCCCTGCACACAGTATCATTCCCCATAGTGGCCCCTGCACACAGTATCATATCCCATAGTGGCCCCTGCACACAGTATCATTCGCCATAGTGGCCCCTGCACACAGTATCATGTCCCATAGGGGCCCCTGCACACAGTATCATTCCCCATAGTGGCCCCTGCACACAGTATCATTCCCCATAGTGGCCCCTGCACACAGTAGTTTGCCCCATAGTGGCCCCTGCACACAGTATTATGCCCCATAGTGGACCACCCATGAACAATTATTATACTCCGGGGTCTTTTCAGACCCCAGAGTATAATGATCGGAGACCCAGGGGAGGATAGAAACATAAAAAACAACGTTGCTTACCTGTTCCTCGCTCCGGTGCATGCCCGTGCGCTACTCCGGCCTTCTTCAATGTTAGACCAGGCTGCATCACGTGATCCGGCCGGCGTCGCGACGCAAAATGACATCCGCTGACGTCTGCGACGTCACCAAACAGGCCCGAAGCCTGGAGAAGCGCAGGAGAGGTAAGCACATAGTTTTTTATGTTCGCTCACCTCCCCTGGGCCCCCGATTATTATACTCCGGGGTCTGAAAAGACCCCGGAGTATAATGATAGCAGAGATTGTGAGCTTCTCCCGCGGCCTCACATATCGTATATACCGTATGTTCTGTTCGGGAACATACGTCTTACTTTCGGGGGATGCCTTATATTGGGCAATTCTCCGAAACGTCTCCTATGCCTTACTTTCAGGGGTGTCTTATTTTCGGGGAAACACGGTATATACAAGAATATAACTACTATAATACTGCTCCTATGTACAAGAATATAACTACTATAATACTGCCCCTATGTACAAGAATATAACTACTATAATACTGCCCCTATGTACAAGAATATAACTACTATAATACTGCTCCTATGTACAAGAATATAACTACTATAATACTGCTCCTATGTACAAGAATATAACTACTATAATACTGCACCTATGTACAAGAATATAACTACTATAATACTGCTCCTATGTACAAGAATATAACTACTATAATACTGCTCCTATGTACAAGAATATAACTACTATAATACTGCCCCCTATGTACAAGAATATAACTACTATAATACTGCTCCTATGTACAAGAATATAACTACTATAATACTACTCCTATGTACAAGAATATAACTACTATAATACTACCCCCTATGTACAAGAATATAACTACTATAATACTGCCCCCTATGTACAAGAATATAGCTACTATAATACTACCTCCTATGTACAAGAATATAACTACTATAATACTGCCTCCTATGTACAAGAATATAACTACTATAATACTGCCCCCTATGTACAAAAATATAGCTACTATAATACTACCTCCTATGTACAAGAATATAACTACTATAATACTGCTCCTATGTACAAGAATATAACTACTATAATACTGCTCCTATGTACAAGAATATAACTACTATAATACTGCTCCTATGTACAAGAATATAACTACTATAATACTACCTCCTATATATACAAGAACATAACTACTATAATACTGCTCCTATGTACAAGAATATAACTACTATAATACTGCCCCTATGTACAAGACTATAACTACTATAATACTGTCCCTATGTACAAGAATATAACTACTATAATACTGCTCCTATGTACAAGAATATAACTACTATAATACTACCTCCTATGTACAAGAATATAACTACTATAATACTGCCCCCTATGTACAAGAATATAACTACTATAATACTGCCTCCTAGCTGTGAGGTTGTGTTTCTGTAGCTCTCCTGAGTCTCCTGATGTCTGGAGAAAGCCCAGTGTGGGGCCACCCTGGGTGGGGCAGCTCCCCTAGCAAGGCCCAGGCTCCAAGGCCTACTCTGGGAAGCAATTCCCAGACAACTCAAAAAATGGATGAAAATCCAAAAGTCTCCAGGAATGGAAGTAATGTCCAGTGTGTCAGCAGTCCCAGTGCAAGCCAAGATGGGAAGAAAGTGATTGCAAGGAAAGCAGTAGCAGAAGCAAGCAGAGGTACGGTGCAACAACCTACCAAAGTAATTGTGCAGCATCCAGACAGAATGGCTGACTGTAAGAAGAAGCAAGCCGTGCAGCCTGTGCAGACGCCATTACAGGTTACAGGTGTCCCGTCCACTCCACCCTCCTGCAGACAGAGAGAACGTCCCTGGAGAAACAGACCATGCTGGAGAACATGCAGCGGCCTGTACTGGTACGGTCTGAATATACAAGATCTGGCAGTGGAAACTGCAAAACTGTAGTGAAGGCTGCGGATGAGACCAAAGTGAGACCAGCAGGGAGGCTTCATGGTACTAGTAGTGCGGTCACTGGGAACAAACTGGGACATAGTCCCCAACCTGGAGATTGTGGCCCCATGGCAGTGACAACAGCCGCAGCAAGCCAGAAGTCACAGGCTACACCGACCAGAAGCCATACTGTGAGTAACCAGCCTGCAAAACTGCCCAATAATGCACAGAGTGTTACAATGGCGGAGCGAGCACCTGAACTGCGCCTGGCAGACGAGATCCCAGCACTGGTCAGGAGACTGGAGACATTAAAGGCGGGTAAAATATATCTGCAGAGACAGATTGACTGTGCCTATAAAATAAGGGCTGCTAGACCTGAGGTAGAGGCAATACTGGACAAGAAGCTGAGCGCACTGGCGAAAGAGCTCGCCGATAACGTACGGGAGACCGAGACTGTATTGGAGCAAATGGGACCGGTGGGAGAATTCCTACAGAAACCAGCAGCGATTTGAGGAATACCAGAAGTCACCATCATCTCGCTCTAGGTCTGAACCCTCTCAAGATGGCGGCCAGCAGTCCCATGCAAAGCCTATTCTGCAGCCAGCAAGTTTCCCTTTTAAGGAAGGGAATTTGTATGGGAAAGGAGCAGCTAATGCCAAGCCACAGCAAAGACCTGCAGCAGTTCCTGGCAAGGCACCACAAGTCCCAGCAAGCAGCACTTTACAGCAAGATCATGGACCCCTGCCTGAAGTAGCATCTGTGCAGACACTACAAGTCCCAGGAGGCAGGTCATCTCAGCAGGACTGTGGACTGTTACCTGAAGGTACTGGGGTAGCAGCACATTTGGGGTCTCAGGTTGTGAGTGTGTGGGACAGTCTGGACTCTGCTGTGCAAGTCACCAATAGTGACTATAATAATAATGTGGACTCTGCTGTGCAGGACTCTGCTGCCACTGACTGTCTGTCTAATATGTCTGATATTATAGATAATCCTGTATATAATAATGGTGCAGCAGGGGGAAGTGTTTCTCATTCTGGGGGGATCCTTCACCATCTATGACATTAGACCCCTCTACAGTCCAGTCTCTGGAGTCTGCTGATATCACAGACATAGAGGTTGATGGTGGGGCGGACACAGCACAGTCCAATGTACAGGACTTTCCCCCTCTAGATACTCACGCAGTAACAGAACCTCGTAGTGCAGGTGCTCAGCAGCCCACACAGCGCCCACAGACACGCCAAGATGGCGGATCTGGCCATACCTCCTCTGGGAATGCCTGGAGCCGCGGTGCTCCTTCTTTTACGTCAGGCACGAACTATACAGGCCAGGCTTTCAAGAGGAGGAATGTAGTCAGGTTTAGGCACAGAGGTGCCAAGGAAGATCTGCCTGATAGAAGGTTTGTGGTCAGAGGGCTCCTATGTACCCAGATGGGCTTCCTGCCGACTGACATCCTGGCAGTGATAAACCTTCCTGACCGCCAGGGGTATGATGTCAGCTTTAAGCTGATGTCTGATCTGGACCGTTTCTGGGCTAATGTCACCAGGTTCAGAGATACTGAGGGTTGGAATCAGTTCAGCTTCATCCCCATCTCTAGGCCAGATACGGCAAATGTCACCATTATATTCTGGAATGAAGCCGTTCCCCCTCAGGACATTGTCATCTGGCTCAGGAGACACTGCGACCTCATGTCCGATCTAACTAAGAACAGGGATGAAGACGGGATCTGGACTGGTGGATGGAAGGTCCTGGTTAACTTGCGTCAGAACAACAACGTAACCCAACATCTGCCCAACTCACTTTTTATTGGCCGAGAGAAAGGCGTCTGCTTCTATGCGGGTCAGCCACGCAGATGCTTTAGGTGTGGGAAGGCCGGTCATATAGCGAGCGTGTGCACCATGGTAAAGTGCAGCCTCTGTAATGAAATGGGCCATGTGAGCTCTACCTGCCAAAACATCAGGTGTAACCTATGTGGTAAGATGGGACACCCCCACAGGGACTGTCCGGATGCTTGGCATAACCTCCGTAGGGATATCCCTGATGAGCACTTGCTGGCAGCGGCTGATGACATACAGGAGGAGGAGGAGGCGCTGTTGTCAGGGTCAGTAGTCACTGAGTCAGTGCCACAACCAGATACAGGTGATACCACCCAGGACCAAGCCCAGTCAGGACCCATTGAGGCGACCATGGAGGTTGTTGACCAAGTTGTACAACCCTCAGTGGCCATCTCTTCTCCTGCCCCAACACCCACCAGTACTAAGAGAAGGAAAAAAAGATAGATCCAGCCGTAAGCCTGAGGGTGAGTGGACCACTGTAAAAAAAAAACAGCTAGGATGAGAGCAGATAGAACAGGCGATGTTACTGCAACGGCAAATAGATTCTATATTCTATCAGAGTCAGACGGAGAAGAGGAACTAGACAGGAAGATCCAACAAATGATGGCAGAGTACGATGAGGAAGAGGGTGATCCTCCTACTAAAAGGAGACCCCGCCGAGCTGAGTTGCAGTCTGAATCAGACATGGAAACAGCAGGTCACCGGGACAGCTCTGATTCAGATCTATGATGGAAGAAAGTGGATCTGTTTTAAGTTTTATCTATTTAGTTTTACTGTATGTTCTTTAAATTTTCTTCTCCAACAGGTGTGGACTCTTTAAGTTGATTTTGCTTTAAGTATTTTCTTGTTTGATCCTACTTTGTACATACAAAATGTCTGAAATTACTGAAAGAATTTTTGTTTAATTGTATTTATGTTTGTTTTTACTTTAATAAAAATTGCCTCCTATGTACAAGAATATAACTACTATAATACTGCTCCTATGTACAAGAATATAACTACTATAATACTGTCCCCTATGTACAAGAATATAACTACTATAATACTGCTCCTATGTACAAGAATATAACTACTATAATACTGTCCCCTATGTACAAGAATATAACTACTATAATACTGCTCCTATGTACAAGAATATAACTACTATAATACTGCTCCTATGTACAAGAATATAACTACTATAATACTGCTCCTAAGTACAAGAATATAACTACTATAATACTGCTCCTATGTACAAGAATATAACTACTATAATACTGCTCCTATGTACAAGAATATAACTAGTATAATACTGCTCCTATGTACAAGAATATAACTACTATAATACTGCTCCTATGTACAAGAATATAACTACTATAATACTGCTCCTATGTACAAGAATATAACTACTATAATACTGCTCCTATGTACAAGAATATAACTACTATAATACTGCTCCTATGTACAAGAATATAACTACTATAATACTGCTCCTATGTACAAGAATATAACTACTATAATACTGCTCCTATGTACAAGAATATAACTACTATAATACTGCTCCTATGTACAAGAATATAACTACTATAATACTGCCTCCTATGTACAAGAATATAACTACTATAATACTGCTCCTATGTACAAGAATATAACTACTATAATACTACTCCTATGTACAAGAATATAACTACTATAATACTGCTCCTATGTACAAGAATATAACTACTATAATACTGTCCCCTATGTACAAGAATATAACTACTATAATACTGCCCCTATGTACAAGAATATAACTACTATAATACTGCTCCTATGTACAAGAATATAACTACTATAATACTGCTCCTATGTACAAGAATATAACTACTATAATACTGCTCCTATGTACAAGAATATAACTACTATAATACTGCCCCTATGTACAAGAATATAACTACTATAATACTGCTCCTATATACAAGAATATAACTACTATAATACTGCTCCTATGTACAAGAATATAACTACTATAATACTGCTCCTATGTACAAGAATATAACTACTATAATACTGCCCCTATGTACAAGAATATAACTACTATAATACTGGCTCCTATGGACAAGAATATAACTACTATAATACTGCCCCTATGTACAAGAATATAACTACTATAATACTGCTCCTATGTACAAGAATATAACTACTATAATACTGCTCCTATGTACAAGAATATAACTGCTATAATACTGCCCCTATGTACAAGAATATAACTACTATAATACTGCTCCTATATGTACAAGAATATAACTACTATAATACTGCTCCCTTATGTACAAGAATATAACTACTATAATACTCCTCCTATGTACAAGAATATAACTACTATAATACTGCTCCTATGTACAAGAATACAGTAACTACTATAATACTGCCTCCTAGGTACAAGAATATAACTACTATAATACTGCTCCTATGTACAAGAATATAACTACTATAATACTGCGACTATGTACAAGAATATAACTACTATCCACAATGGCACAGGGTCAAATGCAAATGGAGAAATCTTTGCGAGTGGCCTGAGACACGTTCCTGACATAGAGACTGCTCATGAGTTGAGATAATGCCATATAGTACATTTACTGAAAATTACAGGTGAACCTGTCTCTGTATTTACTTGAAGAATCTGAGATTCTGAGAGTCTGAAAGTGTTAAAAGACTGTTTAAGACTTGCAAACAATGTCTTGTTGTCTGATGTTCTCTATGTGACCCCAATAATCTGGATTAGCCCTTTAGATTGTATCCCTGACTGTATCTATTCACGTCCTGCTAGTGGGTGGCCGTGACCTGATGCGTTCCCTCGGAATAAATAATCCTGGATAAATCTGTCCGTGGCCGATAATCAGATCATTCCTAAAACAAGACGTCTTATTGAATTTATAGCAAAACACTAGAACGTGCAAGCCGAGATAAAAACACAAGCCAATGGATACAGCGTCCACACCCAGCCCGGAGAATAGTCTCACACCACTTATAAAATGACCATTATGGGAAAGGGATTACTCATATGTGGGATTGTGGTTATGGGCAGCGGCTCTCAGTCTATCCCAAGGTGCCAAAGAAGATGTTGGCCACAAGCGATGGAGCACCTGCAGTGCCCAAAGAACCTTCTATAGATACAACGTCTTCATTTGAGGGATACATCAATATCTGGAAGACGTTTCCAAGTGGTGACAGGTTGTGATACATTTCTATAACCTGAAGATCATATATAATATTCCATTTTGTTCCATGGCAGAAGTTTTATGTTTTGTTTTGGCTGCCGGAGTCGATGAAATTGTTCAAAGTCATTTGAGTTCACTGGTTGACTAAGAGGGATGTTTCGATCACGGCTTTCTAGAGAAACCACCTCTTCCCAGGAGACCTGACTCCTGTGCCAAGGTGCACGTCTTCCTGGACCTCCACCATAAGGTTTCTGGTGCCAAATTACCAGCTGTATAAATGTTTTTGTCCCTAAGAAGCGAGCTGTTTGCCGTAAATCATGAGATGTCACATAGTTGGAGGGATTGATGGATACAATGGGTAATACGAAGAGTAGATCACGGCTTGTAGGAAAACACAGGAACACGTGTGCAGTTTTATTGTTGGGTTGAGGACTTTTGTAAAGTTTGTTGTGCTCGTCCAGGGGTCTCTGGAGCTCGGGCTCATGTTACACACAGCACGCTCCGTCCAATAATAGGAGTTTTTGGCACGGAGGTTGTGCACAGACCCCAGTTCTTCTTGTCTAAAGTTACTTAGGAGGTTCCAATGCCCAAATTATTTGTATCCAAT
This sequence comes from Leptodactylus fallax, assembly GCA_947044405.1. Lineage (NCBI taxonomy): Eukaryota > Metazoa > Chordata > Amphibia > Anura > Leptodactylidae > Leptodactylus > Leptodactylus fallax. The sequence goes on from CAMRHE010000181.1 coordinate 3,849,936, forward strand.
TATCTTCATTTTCTAAACATCTCCTAATAATGGATATGACGGCTGCTTATAGTTAACACCATTATAGTCTGAGGTCGGAGGGCACAACGTGGAGAACTATAGACATATTCGCTATGTGACTATTAAATTTGAGGAGTAAATCTACAGGTGTCGAGTCAAATTTCAGGGCTGCATTTAAGATATGAGTGTTTGGCAGGATATGGGATTGCTGTACACCTGCTGTACTCAACAAGGCAGATTTTTGGCCAGGAATGCTTTGTAGGATGCAACATCTTCACATAATAAGCTAAGCATTTTGTCCAGATTTCTTTATGAGGGCAATACAAAAGTACAGGTATGAGGTTGTCTTAAGAAGTCATTGGGAAGAGCTGCCTAACCATTTAGACCTAGCCTCGAAAATGATTCATCAACAAGCAAGATATATCCACTGATATACAGTAATATTACTAACCTAGTGGATAATGAATAGATTCTCCAAGTCCCAAAATTGACAGTACAGTGGGCAAGATGCTAGTCCACGCCCTCATAATCTTCCGCCTAGACTACTGTAACACCCTTCTCCATGGCCTCCCAGCTAACACTCTCGCCCCCCTCCAGTCCACCTTAAACTGTGCTGCTCGCCTAATACACCTCTCCCCCGGTTCTTCTTTGGCCGCTCCCCTCTGCCAATCCCTTCACTAACTACCCATTGCCCAGCAAATAGAGTTCAAAATACTAACACTGACATACAAAGCCATCCACACCCTGTCCCCTCCATATATCTCTGACCTAATCTCCCGCTACCTGCCCGCACGTAACCTCCGATCCTCCAAAGACCTCCTACTCCGCTCTGCTCTTATCCGCTCTTCACACAACCGTCTCCAAGACTTCTCCCGGGCATCCTCCATACTCTGGAACTCATTACCAAGACACATAAGACTGTCCCCCATAATCACAAGCTTCAAGAAGGCCCTGAAGACTCACCTATTCAGGAAGGCCTACAACCTCCAATAACACTACTGTCACCACACCGCCATCTGTACAGCCTCTACCCCCACCTTCTGTCTCTATCCCTCTTCTCTCATAGATTGTAAGCCCTTGCGGGCAGGGCCCTCTATCCCACTGTGCCAGTCGGTCACTGTTAGTATTATCTGTTTTGTATATCTGGTGTATCGTATGTAAATCCGCAAATGTAAAGCACCATGGAATTATATAATAATGTACAGCCCATGGAATAATATAATAATGTACAACACCATGGGATTAATATAATAATGTACAGCACCATGAAATTAATATAATAATGTACAGAACATGGAATTAATGGTGCTATATAAATAAACAATATAATAATAATAATAATAATAATAATAATAATAAAAAGAAGGGACTGAACCTTGAACGACTGACCCAGGCTGATTTATCTTGAAAGCTCCAAGACTCTTTTCAGAAGAAATGGTGACTTGGAGCCTATCAGGACTCTGTGGACTAGCAAAGTGGGTGCTTCTAGGTCAAGATACTCATATGTATTAGTGAAACATTGACTACTATGCCGATTTTATCTTGGACGAACATCTAATGTGCATTTGGGTGCCGATAGAAGTCTGGAAAAAGAAGTATTGGGCACGTTGGATTTTATCCAGAATGTCCATATAATTTATGACCCCATTACTCTTGCTAAACAAAATTTTAGTCCATTCTGGAATCAACAGAACTCATAGAAATGTCACCCATGGTGGACCAGGAGTCGAGAATAGAATGAACACATATGTTGGCACTATAGCCACTATTCCTTTGTATGGGACCAACTTGGCTGAACTCAACTTTAGCTGTTTTTGCCACTTTTCCAAATCAAAAAAGTCCCACAAAGTATCTGGTACTGGATAATTTGTAATTTCTTTAGGCTATGTACCAAGCGAGCCAAAGTGATACTAGAAGGCATGGTTAGGCATGAGGCGGGCACTTTCGGGAGCAGAACACAAACTATTTAGTACCCGAACCGATATGAGATGAGTCGAGTTGAGATGAGTTGAGTCTGGCCAAGACTGTGCAGTGGAGAAGTGTCTTATGTTACTTGAGGACACCCTCTAACATCCTAGAGCTCTGGAGATAATACCTTGTGTTACTCAGGATAAGTGAAAATTAATATTAAGTGATGCCAGCGGTGTTTTTCTTTTGGGTTGCACAATATACTTGATGGTCGAGGTCTAGGTGTTTTTTTCGGGGGTAAATGCATCATTATTCCCATTGATGGGTTAAGAGGGTTGGCCATGTAAACAACCTTCAGTAAGCTACTGATATTACGGAACTGACTTCAGACATCTCCTCTGGTCATACAGCAGGTGTTGTAAGTGCCATGTAAAATTCATAGGGCGGAAGTTCATATGAATGGCCGACCATGTAATACAGTAAAGGGGCATACCAGATCTGCTAAAATGAGGCGCTATTTGTTAGCGATGGCTCCTAGAGATTGTTTTGAGTGGGAAACCCCATTTACAACATCCCTGTGCCCTAATAGGACATGTGGAAGATGGGTTGTATTGATAAGACAACTAGTTTAATGGTAGTTACCCTGGTTATCTAGGGTAGTTATGGGGGTAATGGTAATGAGATGTTGATCTAGGATTCCTTTGTGGTCTTCAGTAAAGTCGCCTTATGGGAGTTTATTACTGATGAACCTTTGGATAGATCATCATTGGGGAGTGTTCCCATGAGGCCAGTGTATTTGAGAAGTTATGTGATACTGCCAGCAGATTCACGTGTAAGTCTAGCTATTAATACGCGTCTCTTCCCGTTATTACCCCCCCCCCCCACCCGTGTAATATACGCTTCTTTCACGGAAGGTGTCTTCATATATTTCAGGTTAGAATTCTGTACATCTTTTGTAGATTAAAAATGGAAATATATCCCAGCCGCAATTTATTGAGGTTTTTCTGGGCTCTACATCTGTTTCCCTTTTGTGGTCTTTCGGTTTTCGCTTTAAGCCGAGGCGTTTGATAGGTTGGCCAATCTATTAAGAGCAAGGAACGAGAGAGACGGCGAGATCTGACTTTCTAATGATATTTTATTTCCTGTATCGGCCCTATTATTTCATTACGGAGAGTCATAACAATAGAGAGTCGTCCATTGACACCACGCAGTTTAGGATTTAGATTTTGTAATTCTCATTATTTGGTAATGAACTTCAGATGAAGGGATTTATTGGTCAGGATATGGGCAGAACGACTTATGTGACAGCTGAGATTTCGCTACATTGAGGCATACTAAGTAAAGCTGAGAAGATCCTGAGGTTCTGATTCTGCAGATCACCAGATCCCAGTACACCATGGTCATTTCAGGTCATGGCGACTTAGCCAAAAGTGAACCATGGCAAATTAGGGGATACCCCAAAAGGATAGGAGATAAGTGTCTGATTGCTCTAATACAAAGACTGGAACCCACATCGATCATGAGAAAAAGGAACCAAAAGTTCCCCTAAATACTTCATGTGAATGGGGTGGTGGCCACCATACCATTCACTTTTTTAGGACTGCCAAGACAACGAGGGTCTTCATCAGACTCAGAGAAGTGAATGGAGCAGAGTTCAAACCACTTATCAATTCAGTCTTGAACTGGCCCAGCAGAGTATCAGAGGATTGTCTGGTGGGCCCAGGAACAATAACAATTCAGCAGAAGACAACCAAATTTGATGGGTACTGTAGTCTATTTATCAGGGTTTGTTGGTGGGTGCACCTACATTATCACTTTATCTGGTGGGCTAAAGAAACCTCAATCCGACACTAGCACCATTCATATGGAACACTCAAGGGAACTTTTGGGCTCCCATCCTTCTGATCACTGGGGGTCCCAGTAGTCATACCCCTGTGTAACACTTCCCCTATCCAGAGTATAGAGCATAACTAGATACAGGGGTTGTCTAGTTTAGAAACCCTCAGCCCCCTATTTATTAACCAAAGGTCATCTCATGTTTTGGAGGACCCAATCCATCAGTGAAGACTCTTTGATTTCAATAGTAATACTTTAGTCCTGCAGGGAAATGTAACTGTTGTTTCTGGGTTCCTCTTCCCAACTACATATATCTTCAAGAGTCAACGTGATTTGGTAGATGATATAAAATGAAGTCATGGATTTCCACGAATATCTAGGAATAGGCCAAGGTTCAGCCTATGAACCCATGCCAACCATTAATACTGGGGAGTAGACCAAGTCCATCAAAGTGATCAATACTTTATGTTGTCAGATTGGGTTGGGGGAAAGGGCCCCATGGTCGCTCCTGACTCTCTTTTTGATCTCGATTCTCGATTGAGTCACAATACTTGTCTTGTATGGTCTCCTGAAGACCAACCATGGATCTGCCCAACCAACTTTCCAAGATGTACAGTATGATGGATATCACCTTCTCTTCATGCGCAGGTCCTACAAATGGAAGGAAACCTCGCCGCTGTGGACAGCTGGGGTCTATCGCAGCTCTGAAGTATGCAGTGGTCGGTCTCTATCTACTGGTCTTTCTGATCCTTGTTGGAGTGTTCATCTTGGCAGGTAAGTCTAATGGATAGCTGGGAAGATGACAACTGTCCATCAGGTGGTCCAGCCACAGATAATAATATGAATAGTTGAGTTGTCGATTCCTATATGCTATTGGCCAAGTAGATGCCACATGTGATTGTTGAGCTGACCATGTGCGATTGTTGGCATGGCCACTCTTGACTGCTGTGATGACCATGTGTGATTGCAGATCAAGGGAACAGCTTGAAAACATGTTCATTTCTGCTACATCTGTATAGAGAGGTTTTCAACAATAATCAGATAGTTTGTGCGACTCACAGCCGATCTTTCATTATCTCTATGGGATGAAATACAGGACGGTGTGACCTATCGTATCCCCAAAGTGAGGCCGCCTCAGGTACAGGCCAGGGGGATATAGTGGCAGTAATCCAAGGTTTATAGAACTGGGATATTGTGTCTTACTGGTGATACCGTCACGTAATAGAGTGTTATTATAAGGGCTTCAGATCTGATTAGACTACATAACTCATCATGTGATATTACTGAATTTAATAATATAATAAATCTCCAGGGACAGTCTGCTGCTGAGCGCGTCTATCTAAGCCTATCAAGTACAAATGTGGTACTATTCACTAAGATGATGTATCTAATCCTATCATGTGTCACACACTCTGCTGAATCATGTATCTATATATAAGCCTTAAGGTGGCCACTGTGGCTGCTCTAAGATGGCTGTAGCTGGCACTATTGTGAAGGCAGTGTAATGGGCATAGTTATGGGGTACTGAGGATGACACTGTTATGGAGCATAGTTATGGTGGTCTATAGATGTCAGGTTGTGGGCCACTATCTCTTGCACTGTTATGGAGGGCTATAGATATCAGGTTGTGGGGCACTATGCCTGGCACTGTTATGGAGGACTATAGATGTCATGTTCTGGGGCACTGTTTTGGAGGACTATAGGTTTCAGGTTGTGGGGCACTATGCCTGGCACTGTTATGGAGGACTATAGCAGTCAGGTTGTGGGGCACTATGACTGGCACTATTACGGAGGACTATAGCTGTCAGGTTGTGGGGCACTATGCCTAGCACTGTTATGGAGGACTATAGCAGCAGGTTGTGGGGCACTATGACTGGCACTATTACGGAGGACATAGTTGTCAGGTTGTGGGGCACTATCTCTTGCACTGTTATGGAGGACTATAGCTGTCAGGTTGTGGGACACTGCCTGGCACTGTTATGGAGGACTATAGCTGTCAGGTTGTGGAGCACTATGCCTGGCACTGTTATGGAGGACTATAGCTGTCAGGTTGTGGGGCACTATGCCTAGCACTGTTATGGAGGACTATAGCAGTCAGGTTGTGGGGCACTATGACTGGCACTATTACGGAGGACTATAGTTGTCAGGTTGTGGGGCACTATCTCTTGCACTGTTATGGAGGACTATAGCTGTCAGGTTGTGGGACACTATGCCTGGCACTGTTATGGAGGACTATAGCTGTCAGGTTGTGGGGCACTATGCCTGGCACTGTTATGGAGGACTATAGCAGTCAGGTTGTGGGGCACTATGACTGGCACTATTACGGAGGACTATAGTTGTCAGGTTGTGGGGCACTATGCCTGGCACTGTTATGGAGGACTATAGATGTCATGTTCTGGGGCACTGTTTTGGAGGACTATAGGTTTCAGGTTGTGGGGCACTATGCCTGGCACTGTTATGGAGGACTATAGCTGTCAGGTTGTGGGACACTATGCCTGGCACTGTTATGGAGGACTATAGCAGTCAGGTTGTGGGGCACTATGACTGGCACTTTACGGGGCTTAGTTGTCAGGTTGTGGGGCACTATCTCTTGCACTGTTATGGAGGACTATAGCAGTCAGGTTGTGGGGCACTATGACTGGCACTATTACGGAGGACTATAGTTGTCAGGTTGTGGGGCACTATCTCTTGCACTGTTATGGAGGACTATAGCTGTCAGGTTGTGGGGCACTATGCCTGGCACTGTTATGGAGGACTATAGCTGTCAGGTTGTGGGGCACTATGCCTGGCACTGTTATGGAGGACTATAGCAGTCAGGTTGTGGGGCACTATGCCTGGCACTGTTATGGAGGACTATAGCTGTCAGGTTGTGGGGCACTATGACTGGCACTATTACGGAGGACTATAGTTGTCAGGTTGTGGGGCACTATCTCTTGCACTGTTATGGAGGGCTATAGCTGTCAGGTTGTGGGACACTATGCCTGGCACTGTTATGGAGGACTATAGCAGTCAGGTTGTGGGGCACTATGACTGGCACTATTACGGAGGACTATAGTTGTCAGGTTGTGGGGCACTATCTCTTGCACTGTTATGGAGGACTATAGCTGTCAGGTTGTGGAGCACTATGCCTGGCACTGTTATGGAGGACTATAGCTGTCAGGTTGTGGGGGACTATGCCTGGCACTGTTATGGAGGACTATAGCAGTCAGGTTGTGGGGCACTATGCCTGGCACTGTTATGGAGGACTATAGCTGTCAGGTTGTGGGGCACTATGACTGGCACTATTACGGAGGACTATAGTTGTCAGGTTGTGGGGCACTATCTCTTGCACTGTTATGGAGGGCTATAGCTGTCAGGTTGTGGGACACTATGCCTGGCACTGTTATGGAGGACTATAGCAGTCAGGTTGTGGGGCACTATGCCTGGCACTATTACGGAGGACTATAGTTGTCAGGTTGTGGGGCACTATCTCTTGCACTGTTATGGAGGGCTATAGCTGTCAGGTTGTGGGACACTATGCCTGGCACTGTTATGGAGGACTATAGCAGTCAGGTTGTGGGGCACTATGACTGGCACTATTACGGAGGACTATAGTTGTCAGGTTGTGGGGCACTATCTCTTGCACTGTTATGGAGGACTATAGCTGTCAGGTTGTGGAGCACTATGCCTGGCACTGTTATGGAGGACTATAGCTGTCAGATTGTGGGGGACTATGCCTGGCACTGTTATGGAGGACTATAGCAGTCAGGTTGTGGGGCACTATGCCTGGCACTGTTATGGAGGACTATAGCTGTCAGGTTGTGGGGCACTATGACTGGCACTATTACGGAGGACTATAGTTGTCAGGTTGTGGGGCACTATCTCTTGCACTGTTATGGAGGGCTATAGCTGTCAGGTTGTGGGACACTATGCCTGGCACTGTTATGGAGGACTATAGCAGTCAGGTTGTGGGGCACTATGACTGGCACTATTACGGAGGACTATAGTTGTCAGGTTGTGGGGCACTATGCCTGGCACTGTTATGGAGGACTATAGCTGTCAGGTTGTGGGCACTATGCCTGGCACTGTTATGGAGGACTATAGCTGTCAGGTTGTGGAGCACTATGCCTGGCACTGTTATGGAGGACTATAGCTGTCAGGTTGTGGAGCACTATGCCTGGCACTGTTATGGAGGACTATAGCTGTCAGGTTGTGGGGCACTATGCCTGGCACTGTTATGGAGGACTATAGCTGTCAGGTTGTGGGGCACTATGACTGGCACTATTACGGAGGACTATAGCTGTCAGGTTGTGGGACACTATGCCTGGCACTGTTATGGAGGACTATAGCTGTCAGGTTGTGGAGCACTATGCCTGGCACTGTTATGGAGGACTATAGCAGTCAGGTTGTGGGGCACTATGACTGGCACTATTACGGAGGACTATAGTTGTCAGGTTGTGGGGCACTATCTCTTGCACTGTTATGGAGGACTATAGCTGTCAGGTTGTGGAGCACTATGCCTGGCACTGTTATGGAGGACTATAGCTGTCAGGTTGTGGGGCACTATGACTGGCACTATTACGGAGGACTATAGTTGTCAGGTTGTGGGGCACTATCTCTTGCACTGTTATGGAGGACTATAGCTGTCAGGTTGTGGAGCACTATGCCTGGCACTGTTATGGAGGACTATAGCTGTCAGGTTGTGGGGCACTATGCCTGGCACTGTTATGGAGGACTATAGCTGTCAGGTTGTGGAGCACTATGCCTGGCACTGTTATGGAGGACTATAGCTGTCAGGTTGTGGGGCACTATGCCTGGCACTGTTATGGAGGACTATAGTTGTCAGGTTGTGGGGCACTATCTCTTGCACTGTTATGGAGGACTATAGCTGTCAGGTTGTGGAGCACTATGCCTGGCACTGTTATGGAGGACTATAGCTGTCAGGTTGTGGGGCACTATGCCTGGCACTGTTATTGAGGACTATAGCAGTCAGGTTGTGGGGCACTATGACTGGCACTATTACGGAGGACTATAGTTGTCAGGTTGTGGGGCACTATCTCTTGCACTGTTATGGAGGACTATAGCTGTCAGGTTGTGGGGCACTATGCCTGGCACTGTTATGGAGGACTATAGCTGTCAGGTTGTGGGGCACTATGCCTGGCACTGTTATGGAGGACTATAGTTGTCAGGTTGTGGGGCACTATCTCTTGCACTGTTATGGAGGACTATAGCTGTCAGGTTGTGGAGCACTATGCCTGGCACTGTTATGGAGGACCATAGCTGTGAGGTTGTGGGGCACTATGCCTGGCACTGTTATGGAGGACTTTAGCTCTGTGCTGACATTCTGTAAGTTCTAATAGTGTACTATGTGATATTACACCGAGTACCGCCCCATAATCCCGATTCCCCCCCCCCCCCCATCCTTCTTTGGTGCAGTCATTAATTTGGGGTGTAACCGAGGATAGTAGGGTGAGTAATCCCTGGGGCACTATGCCTGGCACTGTTATGGAGGACTATAGCAGTCAGGTTGTGGGGCACTATGACTGGCACTATTGGAGGACTATAGCTGTCAGGTTGTGGAGCACTATGCCTGGCACTGTTATGGAGGACTATAGCTGTCAGGTTGTGGAGCACTATGCCTGGCACTGTTATGGAGGACTATAGTTGTCAGGTTGTGGGGCACTATCTCTTGCACTGTTATGGAGGACTATAGCTGTCAGGTTGTGGAGCACTATGCCTGGCACTGTTATGGAGGGCTATAGCTGTCAGGTTGAGGGGCACTATGCCTAGCACTGTTATGGAGGACTATAGCTGTCAGGTTGTGGGGCACTATGACTGGCACTATTACGGAGGACTATAGTTGTCAGGTTGTGGGGCACTATCTCTTGCACTGTTATGGAGGACTATAGCTGTCAGGTTGTGGGGGACTATGCCTGGCACTGTTATGGAGGACCATAGCTGTGAGGTTGTGGGGCACTATGCCTGGCACTGTTATGGAGGACTTTAGCTCTGTGCTGACATTCTGTAAGTTCTAATAGTGTACTATCTGGTATTACACCGAGTACCGCCCCATAATCCCGATCCCCCCCCCCCCATCCTTCTTTGGTGCAGTCATTAATTTGGGGTGTAACCGAGGATAGTAGGGTGAGTAATCCCTGGAAGCGGCACAAAGGTCTGCACAGTAACAAAGTGACAAAACATGGAGATGGTTATTTGTTTCTCTGACTGTTTGCAGGTTGGGTGGGGAGTGGAGTAGCTCTTTGGGACCGATCCACTTAGGGCAAAACTTGGAACCAGAATAATATATAGATGCGGAGGCCAAATTAAGGGCAGGCAGAGTCTTCCATCCACAACTGCACCCTATTTCACTCAGTATCAAAGGTGTGGTCTGTTATTCCCAAATTTAGGCAGTTTTCACGTTAAATAAGGTGAGGTCTCACATTCCGAATCCTAATCTATGAAGTGGAGGCTGTGGATACAAAAAGAGTCTATCTCTGGAGGACCTGGCAAGTCCATAACTCACACAGACAACCCAGTCATTGAACTAAAACTGTGCAATACTTCATTTCCCCTGTGGGGGTGCTGCAGGGAAACGCAACACTTGCTTTCAGATTCTTCAACAGATTACAGCTGATTGCCGAGGGTCCCAGCATTGGTACAACCTGTAACCAGCTAACCTTGGGGGAACTTTCTACCTATAAGGGGTTCTCAAAAGTGGAAACCTCTTTATGATTATGACTAAAATAGTGATGGACGAAGTTTTGCAAACATTTGCGAGGTTCAAGGGGAGGTGAGGACAAAATAAAAAAAACACTGATACTTGCCTTTCCTTGTCTCTCCTGGACGTTCGGTCATCTTTCCCAGCATTTGGTCACCACTGATGTCCGCATGCCCCTTGTCCTCAGTGACCCAATCACAGGCCTCAGTGGTGACCCCAGGGTGCTTGACATCAGAGAAGATGCAAGAAGAGGCCCCAAGAGCACATGGGTGAAGAATGCACGCCCAGGAGAGGTGAGGGAAGGTGAGTATCAGTGTTTTTTTTATTTTTCCACACCTCCCCTGAGCCTTCACTTACTGGATTCTGAAGAGACCCCATGGTCTAATATCGATTAGTAGGTAGTGAACCCCAAAGATTTTGAGTTCAGTTGAATCTGAAATTTTTGGAAAATTTGTAATGAATCTGAAGACGTCATGATGTTGTATGTGATTCCATGGCTACATACTGTATGTGTCAGAGAGATGTCAGCTGATGTCTCCGCTCCTATATCGCCGCAGGTCCAGGTTTTATAGAAGGTCTGGCTGGAAGCCTGGGGAGGTGACATCATGGCGTTCTCTGCGGTTCTGGGGCTTTGTGGCTCAGTAAACCTTGCAGTACAGGGAGTTTATCTGGAGCTTCTCATTGGAAGCTTACAACCATTGATACCTCATTAGCAGTTAATGTAGCGTCACTCAGGATGATTTATGGGCCGCACGGGCATTGGCCTTCTGCTAGGTTTATTGCACAGTATACAACCCAGAAGACTCCATCAGACGCTCTGTAGTAATATCACTTTACAAGGTAGAAATGAGCGAGGGAGCAAAACCATTCAGACATATGGAAGCTCATTTAGTAGAAATTCGGGGGGGAATTTATTATGTCACGAAAAAAAATTGACATTTTCAAAGAATTTTTAGGCATTTTTTTCATTTTCCAAGTCACTATCTATATATTAAGAAAGTATTAAATTCTGTAATTGTCACTCTGGCCACTAAGCTTAATAATAGACAGACACTTGCCAATTTTATAGGGGTCTTCTTTGCAGGAGTCACCTCATTTACATCACAGACAGGATTACAATGCAAGATAACACCTCTATACCGAGCTATCATAACATCACTACTGACAATAGATGATGTCACAGTTTATCTCCTCCCCCTTCCTGCACAGAGCATGTCTAGAAAACTCTCCCATAGACCTCAATGAGTCGGCTCCAAACCATTGCTGCTTATGGCCATGACTGTGCTGTAAAGCAAATCACTAAATGCTGTTAACAGAGCAGAGGAGAAGCTCAGACAAGATGGCCGTCCCCATAGTCATGTACAGAAAATAGAATAAAAAAATCTACAATTAGAAAATAAAATTAGAGAAAAAAAAAAAAACTCTGGTTTTAATAAATGAAAAGAAAATTGGTGAAAATTTCCTTTAAGCTTAATCGTTGTCTAGTGAAACATTTTGCAATTTTATAATTATCATTAGTGTTTCAGTTCATCTTTTTCGATATCTGCTTGCAGTGAATGAATAGAAATGTTCTTGCTAACATCCAGAAACTAGAACTCAGCTTGACCTCCTACTTTAACAGCTGAGGGTTTGTTACAGTTGCATCCAGTCAACACAATTCTTTGTGAAATAAACAACCTACATTGAACATTGAACAATCTACGTTGATACATTGTAACAAATTGTATCAGGACAAGAGGCAGATTCTGCTCCTGAAATGATCGTCTAGACCGGATGCAACTGTAACAAACCCTCAGATACTGTATAATAAGTATTGGGTATTGATGTAAACTGGTGAGACTTTGAACCCAAGTATATAGGTGGAGAGACACTATTACCAGTGTTGGACTGACATTCCTTAGGCCCACCAGATAGAATGATTTTGAGCCCACCCTCCAACAACCCCTAGGAAATAGACCACAGGACCCTTAAAATTTGTGTCTTCGGCTAACCCATTATTGTGTTAGAGTCTGGACCCATCGGAGGATCCAATACCACACTGGTAGTCAGAGTCTAAGGTGATCCCACTAGAGCCTTCTGCATCACAGAATAGACTTAGCTGCTTTGGGACCCAGGTTGTAACCCCTGAACAAGGTACCAGAAAATAGGTGCACTCGTAGCTGTAATCACAGGCATCTGATAGGACTCAATATTAGGTATAAATACCCTGCCTCAGGTCAGGATTGGATGATGAGGCAGCACTCGGATTGGCTCTGTGTGTCAAAGCACCGATGGGCTGAGCAGACCCAGCCAGAGCATGACTAGTAGGCATGGCAACCTTAAAGTAACATTTTTGAGCTCAGGTGCACTGAAGGGAACCATAGATACTAGTAAGAGAGTCAGGAACACAGACATTAAGATCATCCGAGTTCACAAAATGACTGCAGGTAATATTTCTAACACTAGACGGTGCTCGAGGGTATCGTATTACACCTGTCTGAGTGATATATTTTGCATTCTGTGTGGCTCATGGATGTGTTCTTTGTTAACAGCACACCCGATGTTCAGATGGGGTATTACAGTTAAAAGGTATCAATGGCTCGGCACCATTGGCCGCCAATAAATTGAATACCCTTAGCTAATGGGTAATTGGGTCAAAACTGCACGTTAAATTTTACTCTATAGGTTCGTAAAAGGTCTACGAGGAATTAACAAAAATTTGCCCAATAATCTGTTTTTTGAGATCTGTAGCCAGTGAACGCCGTGATTTGCTGTATACTGTATGGATACCCAGCATTATTTTGTTTACAGCAGGTTTCATGCCCTGGAATTTCTGTTTCCTCCGGTTTGTCATTTAGTAATTAGGGCAGCCATGGTTTCCTGAATAATATACAATTAGCCGGCCACTAATGATCCCCCGTGTCATGAGCCATAATCACTCTCAGCTGCTCGGGGGGTTCTGTTCTACCTTCAATTGTTGTTATGTAATGTGAATTGTTTTCTAACATCCCCAGTCCTGTTATATTTCCTCCACCCACTCCTTCCTGCATTGGCATATTTCACACAGTGCACAACAAATACTGTATACAGCTTACCAGGGAGGTAGCGTGAAACTGTGAGCACCTTGTGCAAATACTAGGCCAATGTCCAGAAGACAGAATGGTGTGCATGATATCTACAAGTGACTCAACCTCCATCATGAACCTTCTCCAGGCCTTCAGCTATGAACATACAAGAAAAAGTGAGCTACATGGTGGGAGGTGTAAAAGTAAAGCCATGTTCAGATAGATTAATATGGAACATGGCTGTAAGTATGTTGACGATCATGTATACTCGCATCCAAGTTTGTAAGGAGTGTGCATCCAAGTATGTAAGGAGCGTGCACCCAAGTATGTTGGGAATGTGCATTCAAGCATGTAAGGAGCATACATCCAAGTATGTAAGGAGCATACATCCAAGTATGTAAGGGGCGTGCGTGCATTCAAGTATGTAAGGAGCTTGCATTCAAGTATGTAAGGAGTGTGCATCCAAGTATGTAAGGGGCGTGCATTCAAGTATGTAAGGGGTGTGCATTCAAGCATGTAAGGGGCATGCATCTAAGTATGTAAGGAGCGTGCATCCAAGTATGTAAGGAGCGTGCACCCAAGTATGTTGGGAATGTGCATTCAAGCATGTAAGGAGCATACATCCAAGTATGTAAGGGGCATGCATCTAAGTATGTAAGGAGCATGCATCTAAGTATGTAAGGAGCATGCATCTAAGTATGTAAGGAGCGTGCATCCAAGTATGTAAGGAGCGTGCACCCAAGTATGTAAGTGGCGTGCATCCAAGTATGTAAGGGGTGTGCATTCAAGCATGTAAGGAGCATGGATCCAAGCATGTAAGGAGCATACATCCAAGTATGTAAGGGGCGTGCGTGCATTCAAGTATGTAAGGAGCTTGCATTCAAGTATGTAAGGGGCGTGCATCCAAGTATGTAAGGTGTGTACATTCAAGTATGTAAGAAACGTGCATCCAAGTATGTAAGGAACGTGCATTCAAGTATGTAAGGAGCATACATCCAAGTATGTAAGGAACGTGCATTCAAGTATGTAAGGAGCATTCAAGTATGTAAGGAGCATACATCCAAGTATGTAAGGAGCGTGCATCCAAGTATGTAAGAAACGTGCATCCAAGTATGTAAGGAGCGTGCATCCAAGTATGTAAGGAGCATTCAAGTATGTAAGGTGCATGCATCCAAGTATGTAAGGAGCAAGTGTAGGGAACTGCCATTTCTACTAGTATATAATATATCTGGCTTCTTTGCCCCTGCAGTTTGGCTTCAGAGACCCCAGGCATTCAGTGCAAGTTTTGTTTTGTAAATACAGTGAGTCAGACAAATGTGAGGCAGAGCTGCTGGGGGGAGAGATGTGAGCAGAGCTGCTGAGACAGACATGTTATGTCTGGGGGAGTCTAAGAGCCACTGGTTCCTCTTTACTTCACAGTATATAGTTAGGTATGTGTTACCCCCTATATACTCACAGGACCTAGCTAGTAACCGTAGTTAGGGATCCATATATATATATAGTTCAGGGCAGTGATAGGTTAGGCTTCCGAAGGCCAACTAGCTAGTTAGAGGCCCGGTGGCACTAGTAGTTTAGCTGGCAGGTTAAGGACTCAGTGTTAGGGTAGTCAGGCCTGCATCTACTGCCGTCACCGTCGCCCTGTTTGCTGCCTGTGAAGAATCTCACCATCATCATCATCATCTCCTGATCGGCTGTCTGTCATCTCCTGGAAGAATCCGAGGATCCACAGTCATCCACAGGGGCCCCTGCATCTCTTCTGTTGCCTGGAGGTATTGTGCACTGGACTCTTGCTATATATCTATATATATACCCGGGTATATAACCTAAGACGGTTGAGGACTTGCTGGTTGTTGTAGTATTGCTGTGTTCTGAGTATATTTTATGTATGTATTATTACCCTGTTGATTCTTATAAAGCTACTGTTATAACCTTATGTGGTATCTGTATGTATTCTTCAGACTGTGAGATTAGTACAGTGATCCTTGTTAAGGCTACTAACTGTACTTCATGGGTAAGTCCCAGGAAGAGATCCTCCCTGTAGTACAGAGGCTCTATCCTGGGTGGAGGCACTGATATATTTCATATATGTTCCCACTCTTCCCTTCAGCGAAGGCTTCAGGTCCCATTATACACACAGGTCAGCGCCAGAGTCTGTTGCGGGAGGGATAATACTCATACCCCCCCCCAAATAGGGCTACACATGCATCCAAGTATGTAAGGGGTGTGCATCCAAGTATGTAATGGGCGTGCATTCAAGTATGTAAGGGGCGTGCATTCAAGTATGTAAGGGGCGTGCATTCAAGTATGTAAAGAGCGTGCATCCAAGTATGTAAGGAGTGTTCATTCAAGTATGAAAGAAACGTGCAGCCAAGTATGTAAGGATCATGCATTCAAGTATGTAAGGGGCGTGCATTCAAGTATGTAAGGGGCGTGCATTCAAGTATGTTGGGAATGTGCATTCAAGCATGTGTAGCCCTATTTGGGGGGAGGGTATGAGTATTATCCCTCCCGCAACAGACTCTGGCGCTGACCTGTGTGTATAATGGAACCTGAAGCCTTCGCTGAAGGGAAGAGTGGGAACATATATGAAATATATCAGTGCCTCCACCCAGGATAGAGCCTCTGTATTACAGGGAGGATCTCTTCCTGGGACTTACCCATGAAGTACAGTTAGTAGCCTTAACAAGGATCACTGTACTAATCTCACAGTCTGAAGAATACATACAGATACCACATAAGGTTATAACAGTAGCTTTATAAGAATCAACAGGGTAATAATACATACATAAAATATACTCAGAACACAGCAATACTACAACAACCAGCAAGTCCTCAACCGTCTTAGGTTATATACCCGGGTATATATATAGATATATAGCAAGAGTCCAGTGCACAATACCTCCAGGCAACAGAAGAGATGCAGGGGCCCCTGTGGATGACTGTGGATCCTCGGATTCTTCCAGGAGATGACAGACAGCCGATCAGGAGATGATGATGATGATGGTGAGATTCTTCACAGGCAGCAAACAGGGCGACGGTGACGGCAGGAGATGCAGGCCTGACTACCCTAACACTGAGTCCTTAACCTGCCAGCTAAACTACTAGTGCCACCGGGCCTCTAACTAGCTAGTTGGCCTTCGGAAGCCTAACCTATCACTGCCCTGAACTGTATATATATATGGATCCCTAACTACGGTTACTAGCTAGGTCCTGTGAGTATATAGGGGGTAAACACATACCTAACTATATACTGTGAAGTAAAGAGGAACAAGTGGCTCTTAGACTCCCCCAGACATAACATGTCTGTCTCAGCAGCTCTGCTCACATCTCTCCCCCCAGCAGCTCTGCCTCACATGTGTCTGACTCACTGTATTTACAAAACAAAACTTGCACTAAATGCCTGGGGTCTCTGAAGCCAAACTGCAGGGGCAAAGAAGCCAGATACATTATATACTAGTAGAAATGGCAGTTCCCTACACATGTAAGGAGCGTGCACCCAAGTATGTAAGGGGTGTGCATCCAAGTATGTAAGGGGCGTGCATCCAAGTATGTAAGGAGCATGCATCCAAGTATGTAAGGGGCGTGCATTCAAGTATGTAAGGGGCGTGCATTCAAGTATGTAAGGGGCGTGCATTCAAGTATGTAAGGGGCGTGCATTCAAGCATGTAAGGAGCGTGCATCCAAGTATGTAACGGGCGTGCATTCAAGCATGTAAGGAGCATACATCCAAGTATGTAAGGGGTGTGCTTTCAAGTATGTAAGGAGCGTGCATCCAAATATGTAGGGAGTTTGCATCCAAGTATATAAGTAGCATGCATCCAAGTATGTAAGGAGCGTGCATCCAAGTATGTAAGGGGTGTGCATTCAAGTATGTAAGGGGTGTGCATTCAAGTATGTAAGGAGCGTGCATCCAAGTATGTAAGGTGCGTGCATAAAAGTATGTAAGGAGCGTGCATCCAAGTATGTAAGGAGCGTGCATCCAAGTATGTAAGGAGCGTGCATCCAAGTATGTAAGGTGCGTGCATAAAAGTATGTAAGGAGCGTGCACCCAAGTATGTAAGGAGCGTGCATCCAAGTATGTAGGGTGCGTGCATCCAAGTATGTAAGGAGCGTGCATCCAAGTATGTAAGGAGCGTGCATCCAAGTATGTAAGGGGTGTGCATTCAAGTATGTAAGGGGTGTGCATTCAAGTATGTAAGGAGCGTGCATCCAAGCATGTAAGGAGCGTGCATCCAAGTATGTAAGGGGTGTGCATTCAAGTATGTAAGGAGCGTGCATCCAAGTATGTAAGGAGCATGCATCCAAGTATGTAAGGTGCGTGCATTCAAGCATGTAAGAAGCGTGCACCCAAGTATGTAAGGGGTGTGCATCCAAGTATGTAAGGAGCATACATCCAAGTATGTTGGGAATGTGCATTCAAGCATGTAAGGAGCGTGCACCCAAGTATGTAAGGAGCGTACATCCAAGTATGTAATGGGCGTGCATTCAAGTATGTAAGAAGTGTGCATCCAAGTATGTTGGGAATGTGCATTCAAGCATGTAAGGAACATACATCCAAGTATGTAAGGGGTATGCATTCAAGTAGGTAGTTACTGTGCATCCAAGTATGTAAGGATCATGCATTCAAGTATGTAAGGAGTGTGCATTCAAGTATGTAAGGAGCGTGCATCCAAGTATGTAAGGAGCGTGCATCCAAGTATGTAAGGGGCGTGCATTCAAGTTGGTAGGGAGTGTGCATCCAAGTATGTAAGGAGCGTGCACCCAAGTATGTAAGGGGCGTGCATTCAAGTTGGTAGGGAGTGTGCATCCAAATATGTAAGGAGTGTGCGTTCAAGTATGTAAGGAGCATGCATCCAAGTATGTAAGGGGCGCGCATTCAAGTAGGTAGGGAGCGTGCATCCAAGTGTGTAAGGAGCATACAGTGCATCCAAGTATGTAAGGGGCGTGCATTTAAGTATGTAAGAAGCGTGCACCCAAGTATGTAAGGGGCGCGCATTCAAGTAGGTAGGGAGCGTGCATCCAAGTGTGTAAGGAACGTGCATTCAAGTATGTATGGAGCTTACACATAAGTATGTAAGGAGCATATAGTACATCCAAGTATGTAGGGAGTATGCATCCAAGCACGTAAGGAGCGTGCATCTGAATAGGTAGGGAGCGTGCATCCAAGTATATAGAGAGAGTGCATTCGAATATTTAGAGATTGCCAATCTAAGTATGTAGGGAGTGTGCATACTATATGTAGGGAGCACGTATCCTAGTATGTAGGGAGTGTTTATCTAAGCATGTAGGGTCAGTGCATCCAAGAATATATAGTACATAAAGTGCACACAGAAAAGTCCACAAAAAAACATACACACACTTTCTGGCACATATGAAAAAGCCCCATCTCCACTGAGGTCTATTTTGCGGGACAATTCTGCAAAAAATGGCACAATTGGATAGAGTAATAAATGACCCAGTTACTCATCTCTCCCCATTCTAGTGGTGGGTTCCTGCGGGCACTCCCCACTCCCTACTCTAGTGAAGCCTCTGTTCCTATGACCTGTACCTTTGCTGCCAGCTTCATGCATTGTTTAGTTGCTGTGGAACATGGCGGCCATTGATGACACCAATTATAATGATTGACATATTGGACTAAGATCTTGACCTTGGATCCTGGTTTCTGCTTTTGCCTCACCCATTGGATTTTCTGCTTGGTTCCTATTGTTCTATTCCTAGTTCTGACCCCTGGCCTATCTTCTGACTACATCTTCAGCACATACTCCGCCATGTTGCATCCTGTTTACTTTCCCAATGTGGAGCCTTTCCTCCATTTCTGATTATCCCACAGTTCCTTTATTGCTCCTGCCATCCAGGTTGGGGACCACTATCTGGGCATCTGATTACGAAGGTCCATATCTCTTTGCAGGGGGTTAATGGTGAAGAACTGGGAGATTCCTTAGACTTTCTACCCCAATCTAGCCAATACCAAACTGGTTCCAGTTTTAAGGATCTTTGATGAGAAGCACCGAAGATTAGAGATGAGCAAACTGGATTTGCTACAAATTTTCCAAAAATTTTGGCTGAAACTGATTGGGATTAGTCAGCCATGAATCGCTATTATACTCTGGGTCTCTTCAGACCACAGAGTATAACACGTGGAGGTCCAGGGAAGGTATGGAAACATAATATACACTAATACTCACTTTCCCTCACCGCTCCTGGGCTCCATCATAGTCCTCTTTGGTCCTCTTCTGGCCTCCTTAGTATTGTCACAGGGAGGATACTGAGACCTGTGATCGGCCTCACCTCCTGACACTTGTGATAAAATGCCATGACGTCAGCGTGTCTTACATGACTGCTGAGACCCAATCACAGGTCTCTGTAGTCCCCCAGGGTCTGTGACGTCACGCAGCAGGCCAGAAGAGGCAAGGCGATGATTGAAGAGGACCCTGAAGACCCAGCCATAAATAAGGAGAATTCCCAGAAAAAGGGCTTTTCTACATCAGATGTCTCTTAGTACATAAACAGTATAATACGCTCAAGCACTTGACAAACCCCAAACGAAAACCATAAAAACAAACAACAATGAAAAACTCCAAAAACCGCCTTGTATGTGTTCTAGTGCAGATGTGCCGCGCTCCAGCAGAGAGCACATTCCTTCCTCTGAACCCTTTATACAAATGGATTGTCTCACATGGCTGACCCGGGAGGAGCATATAAAATCTATAGGGCCATTAACTCAAAATTTACAGTACGTAAAACGACAACTAATAAAAGAAAATGAGAGTATGGCCCCGGGCAGGAGGAGATTCATGACTGTGTAGCAGAAAGCCGGCATGTTTGGCCGTATCTTTTATTAATCATGACGTAATATGTTCTTGGCTTTGATGTTTCTATGTTATTAGTTTGCACTTTATATCAACTCCCCGGCCACGTCTGATGAGAAACAAATCGCTCCATCATTCATGCCAACGATTCGGCAGAGACGTGGCTGAAAATGACCAGAGTCAAGTCAAGTGACCCAGTGACGCCTAAAGGATCATCAACATTTCAATGTCACCTCCACCTGCAAGGTTAAAGACTTTAGTGGACCCACATACATGGATACACGAAGCCTACATACATGGATACACGCACCTTAAATACATGGATACACGCTCCCTACATACATGGATACACGCTCCCTACATACATGGATACACGCTCTCTACATACATGGATACACGCACCCTACATACATGGATACACGCACCCTACATACATGGATACACGCTCCCTACATACATGGATACACGCTCCCTACATACATGGATACACGCTCCCTACATACATGGATACACGCTCCCTACATACATGAATACACGCTCCCTACATACATGGATACACGCTCCCTACATACATGGATACACGCTCCCTACATACATGGATACACGCACCCTACATACATGGATACACGCACCCTACATACATGGATACACGCTCCCTACATACATGGATACACGCTCCCTACATACATGGATACACGCACCCTACATACATGGATACACGCTCCCTACATACATGGATACACGCACCCTACATTCATGGATACACGCTCCCTACATATATGGATACACGCACCCTACATACATGGATATACGCTCCCTACATACATGGATAGATGCACCCTACATACATGGATACACACTCCCTACATACATGGATACACGCTCCCTACATACATGGATACACGCTCCCTACATGCATGGATACACACTCCCTACATACATGGATACACGCTCCCTACATACATGGATACACGCTCCCTACATACATGGATACACGCTCCCTACATACATGGATAGATGCACCCTACATACATGGATACACGCTCCCTACATACATGGATACACGCTCCCTACATACATGGATACACGCTCCCTACATACATGGATAGATGCACCCTACATACATGGATACACGCTCCTACATACATGGATACACGCTCCCTACATACATGGATACACGCTCCCTACATACATGGATAGATGCACCTTACATACTTGGATGCACGCTCCCTACATACATGGATACACGCTCCCTACATACATGGATACACGCTCCCTACATATATGGATCTATGTTCCCTACATACATGGATACACGCTCCCTACATACATGGATACACGCTCCCTACATACATGGATACACGCTCCCTACATACATGGATACACGCTCCCTACATATATGGATCTATGTTCCCTACATACATGGATACACGCTGCCTACATACATGGATACACGCTCCCTACATACATGGATAGATGCACCCTACATACATGGATACACGCTCCCTACATACATGGATACACGCTCCCTACATACATGGATACATGCTCCCTACATATATGGATCTATGTTCCCTACATACATGGATACACGCTCCCTACATACATGGATACACGCTCCCTACATATATGGATACACGCTCCCTAAATATATGGATACACGCACCCTTCATACATGGATACACGCTCCCTACATATATGGATCTATGTTCCCTACATACATGGATACACGCTCCCTACATACATGGATATACGCTCCCTACATATATGGATACACGCTCCCTACATACATGGATACACGTTCCCTACATACATGGATACACACTCCCTACTACATGGATACACGCACCCTACATATATGGATTTACGCTCCCTACATATATAGATTTACACTCCCTACATATATGGATACACGCACCCTTCATACATGGATACACGCACCTTACATACATGGATACACGCACCCTACGTATATGGATTTACACTCCCTACATATATATGGATGTATGCTCCTTACAAACATGGATGCACTTTCCCTACATACATGGATACACGCTCTCTACAGACAGGAATGCGCATTCTTTACATATATGGATGCACACTATCTACATATATGGATGCACTTTCCCTACATACATGGATACATGCTTTCTATATACATGTTTGCGCGCTCCCTACATACATATAGGTTGGGAGTTGTAGTTGCACATGGGCCCAGGTACCTGAGGGGGTACAAAATCTCTTCTGTCACATAAAAAGACTCCAGGATCAGATGGGGCCCCTGCAGTATATTTTCATTGTGGCCCTCAAGCTTCAGTCTATTCCTTGGATCAAAAATGCTATGTAGAGGCAGGCACGAGGCACTAAGAAATGGGGGCAAGAACGGTCAAGAAAACAAGAAGTGAGTCCCCTGCACAAGTCATGTTGGGGCAGGTCAGTCTGCATGGAGCACCATAGAAAGCACACAGTGGCTGTATAGGCAGGTAGGCTATATAACTTATATAACATAGAGCAACATGTACTCCTAAGGTGGTCAGCCCCATAACAGGTTATGTGTGCCGCAGACACTCCGAGGCCACCAGGGGGAGCTGGGCATCTAGTGTTAGGCTAGGTTCACACAATGGAATATAGAGAGGAATTTTAGTCAGAGGTAAAAAGTAAAGAGGTGCACTGCTGTGCTCCATAGTACCGTGAGCAAACCCACAGGGTGAGCACGAGCCTGTGAAGAGGTGCAGACAGTGAATTGGTGAGCTTGTTGGGCCACAGGTAGGCAACAGCAGAGGCCCATGTGGAAGATACCATCTTGCCACAGCACGGCGAGTGGGATGGGCCACAGGAACGAAATAGCAAGTGAGGATACAGGGTTGCCTGTAACCACGAAAGAGCTGCATTCAATAGGCTGACTGTAAGGTAGTGGCACCGACAGCCATTGCCAGAAAGTTGTTTATGCTCAAGAGACTGTTTATTAAAAGGAAAGTTCACCATTGCAAGTGTCCTAGAGTCCAAGAGTTAAACTGTGTGCACTGTAGAGACAGAAGCGCTTCTTGTTACTATTGCTGAGAGACATTCATTTGTCATGTACTGAATTCAACACTAGCCGCTGTGCAGACAAGGCTAGCAATGAGTGTGGGAGGAGAGGGAGACTTCCTCCCCACGGGTATGCTGCTGAAGATGGCGGAGCTACCTTCTGCACATTATTCCCTGTTTCCATTGATTGCAGGTTTCACCTTTCCCTGTTTGTTTAAGAAAATATTCAAGTAAAAAGTTACAAAAAGCAGCCACAGTCTGTCACCATCCATATACATCCTTACATAACTTACAGACAACTCCATGGGAAGCTGCACGATCTACAATGCCAGGTCGAAAAAAAAAAATGTCTGACCTATAGTCCAAGGCCTTGTCTTTAAGGGGTTAAAGCCACTAGTTGCTGACAATCACTGGAAAAGGGGAGCCCCCTCCATTAGTGATGTCACTGAGGATATTGATGAAATCATCACAAGGGTTAAACATCCAGGATCGTGGCTACCTTTAACCTAAGCTGCTGCTCGATGGTGGCCGTCAAGAACAGACAACTATTGTAAGTGACCACGCAGGTACCCATGTGATCAGGGCCTTAAGTGTAAGAGGTTAAAGGATAGAATTTCCCTTGTACTGTACACGCTCTGGAGTCGGTTCCAAGGCTCTTAATTTATGTCCGTAATGAGTTTTGTCAGCACAGAATATTCATCATTTTTTCACAGCCATTGAACAAAATTTCTTGTCAATGGCAATTTATTACCTGCCAGAAATCCTGAAATATGTCTCATCGACCTCATAAGTCATCATAAGAGGTTACGATAAGATATCACAACTGATGGTCCTGGGTGAACGAGACCCATTGTGTCTCCAGGATATCCATCACTGATGGTGGGATCACGTATCACTTCCCCTCGAAGCGTTCACTGTATACCGGTAATTTGCAACCTAATGTCATGGAAATCTTTGGCCGGGTCTGGAGCTTGGAATATAGTCCTGCTTTTTACCAAACAGAAATTAAATATTCTCGAAGATTAATACAAGATGAGAACGGTTGAGGTCTTGGCACATTCCGCTATCGGACAATCACTCCGGCTAGGTCTCATTTATATCTGATTTATACCCTCAGCAGGCAACATAGTCATAAATCAGAAAATAAAATAAAACAGAGGGAAGTAAATGAGAAGACAACATCATCTGTAGGCCAAGATTTTCAGAATTACGGTAACCGGTCCAAGTTTTTATAAATAAACAGGTCCATTAGTAGATGTAATGATAGCACCCAACCCCTCTCCGAAGTATATGTGCTATAATCATGTTTTATGAGGATATTTAAGGGCGTATATACAATTGGGACTTCTCGTGTAGCTGTTTTGAGGTCTATGTTTCCTCAAGTTGTGGGAAACAAATATGGGAATGTGATCCCACTTATCCCAGGATGGAGAAGTGTGATGGTATGAATTGGTGTGGGCAGACACCACACTGGCCCATTGGTTAGCACTGTTACCATGAAGCTTGGATGGTTTGGGTCTGGATCAGCAGAAAGGAATCATGGGTTTCCAACAAGTTCTCTCGTTTCCTCCTATAGCCCAAAAACTTCCATAGGCTTTCATTATGGGTCACAGAATCTCTGAAAGGCAATTATGTGCGACTGCTGGGGTCACTTACTGAATTAAGGTATGGCAGGCAAAGCGTTAAAATGTGATGGCAGCTCTTACCTTTGGAGTACTGGTTTGGACAAGGTTGGTATCATCACTTGGTATGGCTTTTGGTTGTGAACTGTCTAAATTCCATCATTGGCTTGTATTCAGTATGGCAGCTTACAATATGCTGGAGGGGTTGAGTAACATATAGGTGTTTATAGCAACCATTAGTCTTTAAGAGATGTTCCTATCGATTGCGTATTTAATGACCACACAGTGTCGTTTCTCTATTGACTATTCTCAGTCAGTGGCCACCTACCCACTGAGAAGGAGATCTGGCCTTGTTATTCTTAGGACTGGTAAGAATCCAACACTGGGGAACACATTTTTTGTATGTTGAGTTGCTGTGGCATAAAAGCCTATTGGTGGAAAACCCCATTGTGGACCCTTCGGTATAGTAAGATTGTAGGTTACTCCACCTTTCCATCATTTTAAAAACTACCATCTTGAATTCATTTCAACTTAGGGTCAAGTTTCTGACATTTGGGAAGACCGTGTTTATAGAGATGACTTGTACCCTGAAAACAAAACGTTCTCAATTGTTTGCACCAAAGAACCGACTTACAGTAGATGAGTAGTCAACTTCACGAGTATCAAGGGAGGCTTCCAAGATGGTGGAGAGTTTGAGTAACCCACAGGTATTTAAAGTTATTATCAATCTTGAAGGGATGTTCCTATCAATAGACTCTCTGATGACCATTCAGTGTTTTTTTTTTTAACTATTCATCTCAGTATTGGGCCACCTATCCAAGGAGAACATCTGGTGCCTTCATTCTTAGGACTGGTAAGAATCCAGGACTGAGATACACTTTTTTGGTATATCAAGTTGACATGGCATAAAAGTCTATTGGTGGAAAACCCTAATGCAGACCATTTACTGTATCAAAGTTGTATGTTGCTCCACCTTTCCGCCATCTTGAAAGCTACCATCTTGAATACAGCATATCAACTTAGGGTCAAGTTTCTGACTTTTGAGTCACCCTATACTTTCTTGTGAAGACCATGTTTATAGAAACAACTTGTACCCTGAATATGAAATGTTCTCAACTCTTGGCACCGAAGAACTGATTTACAGTAAATGAGTAATCGTCTTCATGAGTATTAATGACCCTTTAATAAGGTGTCAGCCGCGGACAGCCTGACAGTGTTGGTAAGATTATGCTGAGCTATATAAACACATTCCCTTATCAAATAATGGGATTAATCATGTCAATAAAGCGAAGAAGATCCATAATCGGGGATCCATGGTCTTGGCCATTTTGGCTCCGAGTCTAGTTCTTTCTGGAATGACTGTTAATGGCCATAATCAGGTCTTATCTTCTAAGTAATAAATTGTGCTGTACAAGATTGAACAGACCTGACTTGAGAAGTTAATCCATCATTTGCTGATACAAAAGATCTCAGGGTGGAGTTTGGTGTGACTCTGCTCTGTGTCTTGGCAGTCAGTGCCGGAACATCACTTTGGAACTTGAGTTTGACGTAAGTGAGCTACACAAAGCAGATGTTCCTGTAAATGGCTGCAGCTGGTTAGCGGTATCCCACTCTCATGACAGCTTTAAGAGAGGGAACAGCCCAATGCTCCTGGAAAACCATGAAATATGGAGATTTAGGATCATGAAATGTGAAGGTGACAATTAAGCCCTTCAAGGCTGCAGTTATTTAAGATATTCTCCTGGCAGGACCTTAAAGTCCACCTCCACTACAGAAACTGCATATCTAGGGTTAAATAAGTATTACAAACATTTCAAGAATCCATGTTTCCTCCTCTTGAATCCCTTCTTCATGGATCCTGCAGGATGTAAGACTTCAGGTTGCTTAGAAACTACTTGTTTTCGACCATGGGTCACCACCAATTCATAACATGTACCTACTGTATAACAGGTTACAGGAAGTTCTTATTTTCATGACTCGAGGACATTTTCTGTTATCCTGGTTGGTAACATTGCAGCACATCCTCTCTGTGCAGATTCCTATCAGTCATTTAAATAAAGATGTGACCAAAGTAGAATTGTCCACAACATCCTCCAGTGGCTCCATATGGCTTGGTGGTCTATTTAGGAGAGCCTGCCATACCTTACCTGCGGATGTGGTCTATGTCCTATTCTGGATCACGTTCTTTGTGCTTCTGATTCTGATTCTTTCTCCTGATCAACCCTGATTTTGACCTTGGCCTTGTTCCTGAAGATTGCTCTTGCCTCATCCTTGGAATTGTTCACCAATACCTGTTGTTCTATTCCTGGTTTTGCCCCATGGCTCAGGTCATCACCTTTGACTTATCACATTCTGACTGCTCTCCTCTGGATGAAACTTTTCTCTGCTCCTGACTATTCTACTTCTATCAATACGTGACTACTCTAGGGACTGTGATCTGAAACTTTGACTGGGAAGGTCCATACCTCCATCCAGGGAATAGGGTTGAAAAATGGAAGCTCCAAGCCAACTGCAGCCTAGAATCTTCGATAAGATCCTAAGCTGTAGTCTGTACAGCAGCCATGTGAACATCTCTCTTTCCAGACATGATATAAAGCAGCTCTCTCTCTACCTCTCCCAGCAGGAACTCACAGAGTAATCAGAAGAACCAATCAGCAGCTCAGTTATATCAGTTTTACCTAAGGAAGCCATCTCAGTGCTAGAAGTAACCTCCTCCTACCAGAAGAGTAACTTAAAGATTCTGGGCCCCAAAGCAAAATCTGTAGTGAGGCCCCTAGGTACCTTGTACTATTCAGAATATTTGACTATATTACATCGCAGAGGTACCTTTGGGGCCCTCTTAGGCAGCACCCCTATAACTACGCCCATGCCTGCTACATTACACACACCTTGGCAATAGAATGTAACTTCCATATGTCACAGAGTAGGTGGGATCCTGATAGAGACTTGTGTTGGACCCCTTGAGCATGAAGTTTCACCCCTGCTTGTAATATGTGAAAAAAAAATCTCAGATGGCCCCGTCTGTGTAATAGATGGATAATAATACACACGTGGACAAAATTGTTGGTACCCCTTGTTTAATGAAAGAAAAACCCACAATGGTCACAG
The DNA here is from genome assembly GCA_947044405.1 of Leptodactylus fallax. Lineage (NCBI taxonomy): Eukaryota > Metazoa > Chordata > Amphibia > Anura > Leptodactylidae > Leptodactylus > Leptodactylus fallax. The sequence continues at coordinate 3,877,987 of CAMRHE010000181.1, forward strand.
AAATAACTTGAATCTGACAAAACTGGAATTTGCCAAACTACATGTTGACAAGCCACAAAGCTTCTGGGAGAATGTCCTATGGACAGATGAGACAAAAATCTAAATTTTTGGCAAGGCACATCAGCTCTATGTTCACAGATGGAAAAATGAAGCATATCTTGAAAAGAACACTGTCCCTACTGTGAAACATGGAGGAGGCTCTGTTATGTTCTGGCGCTGCTTTGCTGCATCTGGCACAGGGTGTCTTGAATCTGTGCAGGGTACAATGAAATCTCAAGACTATCAAGGGATTCTAGAGAGAAATGTGCTGCCCAGTGTCAGAAAGCTTGGTCTCAGTTGCAGGTCATGGGTCTTGCAATAGGATAATGACCAAAAACACCCAAGAATGGCTAAGAGGAAAACATTGGACTATTCTGAAGTGGCCTTCTATGAGCCCTGACCTAAATCCTATTGAGCATCTTTGGAAGGAGCTGAAACATGCCGTCTGGAAAAGGCACCCTTCACACCCGAGACAACTGGAGCAGTTTGCTCATGAGGAGTGGCCAAAATACCTGCTGAGAGGTGCAGAAGTCTCATTGACAGTTACAGGAATCGTTTGATTGCAGGGATTGCCTCAAAAGGTTGTGCAACAAAATATTAAATTAAGGGAACCATCATTTCTGTCCAGGCCTGTGTCATGAGTTTTCTTTTTTAAAAAAATCTGTTGAAGCCTGGTTGGAAAGCAATGTCTGACTTTCATTTGTTCATTTTCATAGAATTTTTATATATTATTACTTTTGTCAGATTTAAGTTATTTCTGTGACCATTGTGGGTTTTTCTTTCATTAAACGAGAGGTAGCAACAATTTTGTCCACGTGTGTAACTAATATAACCTCCAGCAAGGGGTGTCATCCAGCTCCCCCGGCTCCTGAACATCAGTCAGGCACCATGGCTGATATATAACTCCCAGTCCTTGCCCAGAGTAGCCTGATAACTCTGACGGTACATGACGTAACTCTGCTGCCTCCTTCTGGTTTAATTCCTATAGTAGGGAAAATCCGCTGTGGTGCTTCGTGAAAGATGGCCCACACAACTCAGGACCCTTTAATAGGCGCTAAGACGCATCGGAACTCTTTACTGACAAGTTGTTAATCTCTAGCAAATTTGGTTATCTAAATTTCAGAGACATTCTAGCTTAAAGCAGTTACACGATTTAACACTTGCAGGGCAGGCTCCGGCTGCAGGTACCCAGCTGTATATTTAGGTCTCACTATGTACAGCCACCTCCTTCAAACTCTGGGCTCAACTGTCCTTCATCTGAGCTCTTCTCTAGCCCTGCGGAGAACTGATCTTTCCAACTGGTACTCTCACGCCCTCTCCTGCAGCTCTGGTACCCCCGATTTGCTACTTCCCAACAAGACCCCAGTCTCTCTCTTAGTTTGCAATGTCTGGGACCACAGCACTCTGTTCCAACTGCCTTAAACATGCCCAGCAACTCTCTGAATAATGGGTACATTTCCTTCTAGTCTACAGTGCTGGCCAAAAGTCTTGGCACCCCTGAAATTCTGTCAGATAATACTCAATTTCTTCCAGAAAATGATTGCAATCACAAATGCTTTGGTAATAATATCTTTATTTAATTTGTCTTCAATGGAAAACCACAAAAAGAATTGTCAAAAAGCCAAATTGGATATAATTCCACACCAAACAAGGGGGTGGACAAAAGTATTGGCACCCTTTGAAAAATCAGGTGATGCTTCTCTAATTTGTGTAATTAACAGCACCTGTTACTTACCTGTGGCACATAACAGGTGGTGGCAATAACTAAATCACACTTGCAGCCAGTTGAAATGGATTAAAGTTGACTCAACCTCTGTCCTGTGTCCTTGTGTGTACCACATTGAGCATGGAGAAAAGAAAGAAGACCAAAGAACTGTCTGAGGACTTGAGAAGCAAAATTGTGAGGAAGCATGAGCAATCTCAAGGCTACAAGTCCATCTCCAAAGACCTGAATGTTCCTGTGTCTACCGTGCGCAGTGTCATCAAGAAGTTTAAAGCCCATGGCACTGTGGCTAACCTCCCTAGATGTGGACGGAAAAGAAAAATTGACGAGAGATTTCAACGAAAGATTGTGCGGATGGTGGCTAAAGAACCTCGACTAACATCCAAACAAGTTCTAGCTGCCCTGCAGTCCGAGGGTACAACAGTGTCAACCCGTACTATCTGTTGGCGTCTGAATGAAAAGGGACTCTATGGTAGGATACCCAGGAAGACCCCACTTCTGACCCAGAGACATAAAAAAGCCAAAACTTACCTGAGAAAGCCAAAAACTTTTTGGAAGAATATTCTCTGGTCAGATGAGACAAAAGTAGAGCTTTTTGGGAAAAGGCATCAACATTGAGTTTACAGGAAAAAAAAAGAGGCCTTCAAAGAAAAGAACACGGTCCCTACAGTCAAACATGGCGGAGGTTCCCTGATGGTTTGGGGTTGCTTTGCTGCCTCTGGCACTGGACTGCTTGACCGTGTGCATGGCATTATGAAGTCTGCAGCATAATGTAGGGCCCAGTGTGAGAAAGCTGGGTCTCCCTCAGAGGTCATGGGTCTTCCAGCAGGACAATGACCCAAAACACACTTCAAAAAGCACTAGAAAATGGTTTGAGAGAAAGCACTGGAGACTTCTAAAGTGGCCAGCAATGAGTCCAGACCTGAATCCCATAGAACATCTGTGGAGAGATCTCACAATGGCAGTTTGGAGAAGGCACCCTTCACATCTCAGGGACCTGGAGAAATTCCAGCAGAGCATTGTAAGAAACTCATTGATGGTTACCGGAAGCGGTTGTTCGCAGTTATTTTGTCTAAAGGTTGTGCTACCAAGTATTAGGCTGAGGGTGCCAATACTTTTGTCCGGCCCATTTTTGGAGTTTTGTGTAAAATGATCAATGATTTGACTTTTTTTTTCATTCTCTTTTGTGTTTTTTCATTGCAAGCAAAATAAATGAAGATATTATTACCAAAGCATTTGTGATTGCAATCATTTTCTGGAAGAAATTGAGTATTATCTGACAGAATTGCAGTGGTGCCAATACTTTTGGCCAGCAGTGTATAAATGTTGTCTCTAACCTGCAGATTTTCAGTCTTTTCCTTCACTCTGTTGGTCTCTGTGATTTCCGGCTTCAAAAATTTCTCAAAAACTTGATGCAACATCATTCACCAGAAACGTGCCAAATTTGGGCACAAAGTTTACAACAGCCTGCACCAACCCTTATACCTGCACATGACTAAATCTGCCCCAGTCCAATACCAATAGTATGCAGTACACTCTGTAGCTCCCCCTAGTGGTGGCTTCAAGCATCTAAAAATTTGTATCTGACAAACTGAGCTCCGAGCGCTATAAAGATTAAAGTTTTGCAATGTTGCAATGAAGGTTTTGATGAGGTTGTACTTTCTACGTGCCTGTTATAGGAGATCTGTGGGATACGTAGAGCGGACAGGCCGGGTATACTTGGTGTGTTTTATTTCCACATTTACAGATGTGTAATATTGTGCAAACTCATTTGTGATCTGGCTCTGTTATCGTTGTGTTTGGCCTGATTTTTACCAATGTCAGGCCCACGTCATCGGCCAACGCTGCTAAGCCCGTCACTCATCGGTTTATATAACCTTTCGTCCCAATCATCGAGGTCGACGCTTAGGAAAGTTTCATGCAAATCTGCTGAGCTGTAAAACAAGATTGCTGACATAGAATTAACCTGGATGCTGACTAAAGAGGGAGGGGGTCGCTCTTAAAGAGCCGCATAGAAATGTAATAAAGTTGTCATTTCTTATTTTACTCTTTCTTTAGTAACATCTTAATCCTATCTGCTTCTGGGAAAGCTGAGTGGCTATGAATAGGATCACCATTACAACGCCCATAAGTTGTCACCTAATGTTCTCAGACGGCAAAATAGGATCCTGTGTTATATCTATTAACATCGGGAATAAAAGGATCCTCTTGGTAGCTATACCCTATAGGGATTCTCATGTCACTCTATTAGGAACCCCTCTACCTCTTAGTACCCTCATACAGGTCCGTTTTAACATATCGTTGGACTCAGTGCTGAGGTTTCATCACCACCACTTAGACATACCTGACCCGCACAAATTAAAATGCCCCCTCAGTGGCTCTCACACAGTCAAATGCCCCTGCTGTGGCCCCATATAATATAATTGCCTATCACACATTAACCTGTCTCCCCCCCTCAGTGGCCCCTCAGACATTATATTACAATGCTCTCCTCCAGTTGCCCTCACGAAGTAATGTCCATCTCCTTGTGCGCTCACAGTAATGTCTCCTCCTGATGGCCATCACAATTTTAAGTTCCCCACCTGGTGGCCCCTAAAGTTTCATGTCTCCGACCTGGTGGCCCCCACAATTCCATGTCCCCTTCCTGGAGGCCCCCAAATTTTTATGTCCCCCACGTGGTTGCTCCCACAGTTTCATGTCTCCCTCCTGGTGGCTCCTACAGTTTCATGTCCCTCACCTGGTGGACACCACAGTCTCGTGACCCCAACCTGGTGGCCCCTACAGTTTCATGTCCCCCCTGGTGGCCCCTACAGTTTCATGTCCCCTCCTGGTGGCCCTCATAGATTCATGTTCCCTCCCTGATGGCCCTCATAGTTTCATGTCTCCTCCTGGTGGCTCCTACAGTTTCATGACCCTCACCTGGTGGACACCACCGTTTCATGACCCCAACCTGGTGGCCCCTACAATTTCATGACCCTCACCTGGTGGACACCACAGTTTCATGACCCCAACCTGGTGGCTCCTACAGTTTCATGTCCCCTTTTGATTCAAACAACGAAAAAAAACCTAACACTCACCTTCTCACCTTTCCCCGCTCTCCTACTGTCCGGAGGTTTCACGGAGCAACAGGTGCGATGTAAGTGACGTCACCACAGACAGCAGAGAAAGGGGCCGAATGGTGAAGCAGGAAGTGGACAGCTCCCTGCTTCACCACTCATTGTATTTAACTCATCTGTGCCCGGAGGACGCAGATGAGTTGGAGAGGGGCTGACCCAGAGCCCCAGACCCCCTGCCTGAAACAGCAGAATAGCACTGTATATGCTGGACTATCCCACTGTCCCAAAGGGGCCCAAGCTACCATAGGGCCTGATGTAAGTACACTGCTTGCCCTATGGTTACAGTGGATCTGTCCTCACTGTATAATGCCCCATTAGTATTCCCCAGCATTTTAATTCCCAATACAGTAAGACCCCTGTCTAATGCCCCTACACAGCATCATCTCTTAATAGTTCCTCCATATTGTATAATACCACTTAAAGTAACCCCCACACAGTATAATACCCCATAAAGTGTTCCTCACACAGTATAATGCACCATAATGTGTTCCCAGCACAGTATAATGCCCCTAAAATGAATCCCACACAGTGTAATGCCCCATTAGTTTCACCTCAGAGTATAATGTCCCCTAAAGTAACCCCCACAAAGTATAATATTCCATAAAGTTATAAGCACAGTATACAGTATGTCTCTTTAATTCTCCACCATAGTACAATCCCTCTGAAGTGACTCCAACACATTATAATAACCCCTAAAATGTCCCTGCATAGTATAATGCCCCTTTACTTCCCCCACACAGTATAATGCCCCCTGAAGAATTCCACACACATTCTAATGTGTGACTTCCTCACTTCTGGGCAGGATCAACCAGGTACTGGGGGCTACTAGCAGCCCGAGGTCACTGGCCAGACCCCGGGCTGCAGAAGATGCATATCGGCACCTCCCCATCTCGCCACGGGGGGTGCCGAGGGGGACATTTTGCATGTCAGAACCCCTTGGATGCCATGGTCATGTTTGACCGCGGCATCTAAGGGGTTAAAACCCCTGATCGAGTGCTGAGCAGGATCAACCAGGTACTGGGGGCTACTAGCAGTGCCATGTGTGCTGGCTGCTGATTGGCTGCACGCATGGCATTGTGGGTGATCCCGCGTTCCCAGATTCCCTCTTAATATTTTACCATTCAAATAACTGAGAAATGAAATTAAAATTTAATTTGTAACTTTCTGGTAACAATTTCCCTCCCACTTTAGTTAACAGGATGTGGCAATGAGAGAGAGCTCCTGAAAATATTATTTTTTTCATTCACATCATTAAAGTCACATAAAAAGATTCATAAAGAAAAGGGAAAAATTAGTAAAAGCAAATGAATATATATATATATATATATATATATATATATATATATATATATATATTAGAAAAACAATCAAATGAGAACAGCAATGAAAAAAAATCTACACCTACATGATGTGTTTTTAATTGAATTTATTCCATATTTTCATATTTTGATCCCAAAGAGAAGAGAAATCAGAATACAGAAAATCAGAATACTGCCCATCTCTGTATGAGACAGCTAATAACTACTATAGAAACATATGATACTATAAGTTACACACTAAAACATAACTACTATAATATTGCTCCTATGTACAAGAATATAACTACTATAATACTGCTCCTATGTACAAGAATATAACTACTATAATACTGCCCCCTATGTACAAGAATATAACTACTATAATACTGCCCCTATGTACAAGAATATAACTACTATAATACTGCTCCTATGTACAAGAATATAACTAATATAATACTGCTCCTATGTACAAGAATATAACTACTATAATACTGCTCCTATGTACAAGAATATAACTACTATAATACTCCTCCTTGCAAGAATATAACTACTATAATACTGCTCCTATGTACAAGAATATAACTACTATAATACTGCTCCTATGTGCAAGAATATAACTACTATAATACTGCTCCTATGTGCAAGAATATAACTACTATAATACTGCTCCTATGTACAAGAATATAACTACTGTAATACTGCTCTTATGTACAAGAATATAACTACTATAATACTGCCCCCTATGTACAAGAATATAACTACTATAATACTGCTCCTATATACAAGAATATAACTACTATAATACTGCTCCTATGTACAAGAATATAACTACTATAATACTGCTCCTATGTACAAGAATATAACTACTATAATACTGCTCCTATGTACAAGAATATAACTACTATAATACTGCTCCTATGTACAAGAATATAACTACTATAATACTACTCCTATGTACAAGAATATAACTACTATAATACTGCTCCTATGTACAAGAATATAACTACTATAATACTACTCCTATGTACAAGAATATAACTACTATAATACTACCTCCTATGTACAAGAATATAACTTCTATAATACTGCTCCTATGTACAAGAATAAAACTACTATAATACTACCTCCTATGTACAAGAATATAACTACTATAATACTACCTCCTATGTACAAGAATATAACTACTATAATACTGCTCCTATGTACAAGAATATAACTACTATAATACTACTCCTATGTACAAGAATATAACTACTATAATACTGCTCCTATGTACAAGAATAAAACTACTATAATACTACCTCCTATGTACAAGAATATAACTACTATAATACTGCTCCTATGTACAAGAATATAACTACTATAATACTGCTCCTATGTACAAGAATATAACTACTATAATACTACCTCCTATGTACAAGAATATAACTACTATAATACTACCTCCTATGTACAAGAATATAACTACTATAATACTGCTCCTATGTACAAGAATATAACTACTATTATACTGCTCCTATGTACAAGAATATAACTACTATAATACTGCTCTTATGTACAAGAATATAACTACTATTATACTGCTCCTATGTACAAGAATATAACTACTCTAATACTGCCCCTATGTACAAGAATATAACTACTATAATACTGCCCCTATGTACAAGAATATAACTACTATAATACTGCCTCCTATGTACAAGAATATAACTACTATAATACTGCCTCCTATGTACAAGAATATAACTACCATAATACTGCCTCCTATGTACAAGAATATAACTACTATAATACTGCTCCTATGTACAAGAATATAACTACTATAATACTGCTCCTATGTACAAGAATATAACTACTATAATACTGTCCCCTATGTACAAGAATATAACTACTATAATACTGCTCCTATGTACAAGAATATAACTACTATAATACTGCTCCTATGTACAAGAATATAACTACTATAATACTACCTCCTATGTACAAGAATATAACTACTATAATACTGCCCCTATGTACAAGAATATAACTACTATAATACTGCTCCTATGTACAAGAATATAACTACTGTAATACTGCCCCCTATGTACAAGAATATAACTACTATAATAATACTCCATATGAATAAGAATAGGGATCTAAACATGTTGGACAATGTACATTGTGTACAGTTTTTCGTTCTGTACTGCTCTATAGATTCTCTCGCTATCAGTGTGTGTAGGTATACACAATCTCTATTACATACATGACATATTCCGTGTTGTATAGTCTGCAGTCAGTGGACACACTATATGTTACATAAGTGATTATGCTTTGTGTATATATGTAATACATATATAAATCATTTGTTTCTAAAATATCTAATCGACAAACTATGGAGCCAATGTAAATGGGAATTTCCCAAAGCAAACAACTGAACATGGTGGTGCGAATATTGCGGAGACATGAATCCTAGACCGCTGATAGTCACCCGAGAGCAACAAACATATCATTCCAATACACAAACACACAGACACATTCCTTCTCCATACAGTAAAATATCTGAATCGTTCTGCAAATAAATAGTTCAAAAGAGGCTGCTGAAAGGATAAGAAACACCAAGAAGGAAAAGTCTTGGAATTCTGCAACTCCCAGTGTGGATACTTGTAGATGTGTTACTGGTATGCAAATGAGAAGAAAATGGACACAAAATATTAGGAACATCTGGATTTATTCGGTATGCAGTATGAGCGCCACACGCAGTAATACACGCACGGACTCGTGCCATGCTATCAGTGAGGTTATTACTGGCTGAGGGATGTTATACCACGCTGAATGTTCTTGGGCACACAATTCATCAGGATTGGCTGCTGGCTGGAGATGGTGCAGGCCATGGTGGCAGGTTTAGGCCATGCAGACTGCTCACAGTAGTATGAGCAACATGTGGCTTTGTATTGTCCGATTGATAAATGGCTGCTGGGACACTTTGAAGAAATGGCTGTACCACTGATTCCACAACCAAATCAATGTAAGACTGAGAGGATAGCTCTCCATTCTAGGGCTCATCACAGGAGAGGATAGCTCTCCATTCTAGGGCTCATCACAGGAGAGGATAGACCTCCATTCTAGGCCTCATCACAGGAGAGGATAGCTCTCCATTCTAGGGCTCATCACAGAAGAGGATAGACCTCCATTCTAGGACACATCACAGGAGAGGATAGACCTCCATTCTAGGCCTCATCACAGGAGAGGATAGCTCTCCATTCCAGGACGCCTTACAGAAGAGGATAGACCTCCATTCTAGGACACATCACAGGAGAGGATAGACCTCCATTTTAGGCCTCATCACAGGAGAGGATAGCTCTCCATTCTAGGCCTCATCACAGAGGTGGATAGATCTCCATTCTAGGAGTCATTACAGAAGTTGATAGACCTCCATTCTAGGACTCATCAAGGAAGAGGATAGACTTTAATTCTAGGACTCAGCACAGAGGAGGATAGACCTCAATTCTAGGGCTCATCACAGAGGAGGATAGACCTCCATTCTAGGACTTATCAAGGAAGAGGATAGACCTCCATTCCAGGACCCTTACAGAAGAGGTAGACCTCCATTCTAGGACTCCTCACAGAAGAGGATAGACCTCCATTCTAGGACTCATCACAGAAGAGGATAGACCTCCATTCTAGGACTCATCACAGAAGAGGATAGACCTCCATTCTAGGACTCTTTACAGAAGAGGATAGACCTCCATTCTAGGGCTCATCACAGAGAAGGATAGACCTCCATTCTAGGACACATCACAGAAGAGGATAGACCTCCATTCTAGGACACATCACAGAAGAGGATAGACCTCCATTCTAGGACTCATCGTTGAAGAGGATAGACCCCCATTACAGAATCCATTGCAGTTTTGCTGAGCACCATTATACACCCTCTGATGGTTTGTGTCCACACTGTTTGACGCCCTAGACATGGGATGTCACGTCCAATTTCTCTTGCAGTACAGAATGGATCTCTACGTGCCATTCTTCCAATCAGATGATCCACTCATGCAGATATTCACCCCCTCGCACCTCTTGCTCTCATTTGGCATTGTTCTTGAAACCACCAGGACATGCTACATAGAACAGCGCTGACATCGTGGCCTAGGCGTGTAGAGATCTGTCGGAGTGATTAAATAGGGTCTCTCAGTGCAGGGATTCTGTCCCTCTCAGTGTGAGAAGTGGCGATAACTGGCACATAGGTGAACAGGAGACGATTTTTGAAATTTCATGTGGCTAGAAAAAACTTTGCTTTCAATCTGGCATTTGTGTCCCTCCCAGATGACACATATTGGAGCTAGGGTCTTAAAAATGTGATCATTTGCAGATCTCGGCGACACCTGATACTTCCTACATTTGCAAAACCTTACGGCTTGTCCTTGGTGTTGCAATTTCAATGTTAAGGAGTGTAGAAAAGAAAGATAGATAGATAGGAGATAGATAGATAGATAGATAGATAGATAGATAGATAGATAGATATGAGATAGATAGATAGATATGAGATAGATAGATAGATATGAGATAGATAGATATGAGATAGATAGATAGATAGATATGAGATAGATAGCTATGAGATAGATAGATATGAGATAGATAGATAGATAGATAGATATGAGATAGATAGCTATGAGATAGATAGATATGAGATAGATAGATAGATAGATATGAGTTAGATAGATGATAGATAGATAGATAGATAGATAGATAGATAAAGATAGATAATGGATAGATAGATAGATAGATAGATATGAGATAGATAGATAGATATGAGACAGACAGATAGATAGATAGATAGATAGATATGAGATAGATAGATATGAGATAGATAGCTATGAGATAGATAGATAGATATGAGTTAGATAGATAGATAGATAGATAGATAGATAGATGATAGATAGATAGATAGATAGATATATGGATAGATAGATAGATAGATATAGTAGATAGATAGATAGATAGATAGATATGAGATAGATAGATATGGTAGATAGATAGATAGATATGAGATAGATAGCTATGGTAGATAGATAGATAGATAGATATGAGTTAGATAGATAGATAGATAGATAGATGATAGATAGATAGATAGATAGATAGATGATAGATAGATAGATAGATATATGGATAGATAGATAGATATATGGATAGATAGATAGATATGAGATAGATAGATATGAGATAGATAGATAGATATGAGATAGATAGATAGATAGATATGGGATAGATAGATAGATAGATAGATAGATAGATAGATAGATAGTGAGATAGATAGATAGATAGATAGATAGATATGAGATAGATAGATAGATATGAGACAGACAGATAGATAGATAGATATGAGATAGATAGATAGATAGATATGAGATAGATAGATATGAGATAGATAGCTATGAGATAGATAGATAGATATGAGTTAGATAGATAGATAGATAGATGATAGATAGATAGATAGATAGATATATGGATAGATAGATAGATATGAGATAGATAGATAGATAGATAGATATGAGATAGATAGATATGAGATAGATAGCTATGAGATAGATAGATAGATATGAGATAGATAGCTATGAGATAGATAGATAGATAGATATGAGTTAGATAGATAGCTAGATGATAGATATGAGATAGATAGATAGATAGATGTGAGATAAATGCTAGATATGAGATAGATAGATAGATATGAGATAGATAGGAGACAGATATATGTGATAGATAGATAGATAGATAGATAGAAGATGGATAGATAGATAGATAGATAGATAGATAGATAGATAGATATGAGATAGATAGCTATGAGATAGATAGATAGATAGATATGAGTTAGATAGATAGCTAGATGATAGATATGAGATAGATAGATAGATAGATGTGAGATAAATGCTAGATATGAGATAGATAGATAGATATGAGATAGATAGGAGACAGATATATGATAGATAGATAGATAGATAGATAGATAGATAGATAGAAGATGGATAGATAGATAGATAGATAGATAGATAGATAGATAGATAGATAGATACATAGATAGATCTGCCCCCTTCCCTATGTATTAAATACCCTCAGCTCATACACAGTCACTACTATTATGGACATTATAGGCCGTGATTATTATATATATTATGATATATCCTGTAATTGGTCCTTATATGATGTGTGTATGAAATTCATTCCAGATAAACGCACAGAATCTTGACAACCATCCAAGGCCTCGTTTCGGCTTCTCCGGCTTCTTCTGTTTTAATCCTCTCAAATGAAGGTTATGACTCCGGGGAGACTCCTAAAGTGTCTGATTTACTGAAGACCTTAGTCAGATGTGATGTTAATGGAGAGTGTGTGGAAGCAGGAAGTATAGCGTGTGACGAGGTGTGGCGGTAATACACTATACAGGCCCAACCAGCTCATTGTTAGAAAGCTGGCTGGTAGCAGTAGTGCTTGTGATTTATATAGGTCACATACTGATATACTAAATGGAGACCAGGCTTGTTTTGGTGAATTTCCTAATTAGTAAGTTCATTATTTTATTTACTAAGTTTCGTTTTAAGTCCTTTTACTTACTCTTCTGGGGCAGATTCTCTACTGATATCCCTACCTAGTAGAATCTCCCATATGTGAGCTAACACTGTCTGTAATAGTGCCATACTGTGCTTAAATAATACCGCCATACTGTGCCTAATAACTTTATTATATAATGTTAAAGTAATGCTCCTATACAGTACCTAAATAAGAAATACATACAATTGCAGCATAACAATGTGTTATATAATGCTTAGTTAATAATGCGTTACAGTACCTATAAATTAATACTGCCATACACCATGCACTTAATTCTGTGTCTACATAATAGTGCCATTATATTATGCTACAGTACGTAAATAATACACATATTATGCTACTATGTCTATATAACAGTACTATGCAGTGAACACATCCAATATAATGTGACCACTGGCCATATAATACTGCCATACAATATACTCTTAATACTGTGTCTACATAATAATGTCATACAGTGCTCATATAATATTGCTACACTATATCTAGATGATAGTGTTATGTAGTGAACATATCACAATGCCTTGCAGTGCCCACATAATGCTGCCACACAGTACCTAAAGAATGTATACATACAGTGGGAACAGAACAATGGGCTATATATAGTGCCTACATAATACTGATATACTGTACTTAGACATTAGTGCTGCTATACAATGCCCACTTAATACTGTGCTGACATAATAGTGCCGTACCGTGAGCACATCACAATGTCTTATAGTGCTGACATAATACTGCCATACAGTTCCGAAATAATACACACATACAGTGGCAACAATATAATTTGTTATATAGTGCCTGCATAATACTGCCATATGCTACATAGAAATTAATACTGCCATAAAGTAAACTCCAGCTTAGATACTGAGCATCTAATACACACAGAGGCGTCCTCCCCCCTGCTTACAGCTTGGATTAACCCTTCATGTGTCATTCCTTGGTGCTCCTTGGATTTCACTTGGGAGCACTGGCCTGTATTCAGCACCATGGTCAGAGGTCGTCCTCTCGGTGACTACGGGGATGATTCCTCCTCAACTGATACATATAGGAAAGACAGACTTGTAAGAGGGCGAAAACCTGATGTGGACTGTGCAACCTACCGCCAAATATGTACCCATACAGTATATATTCTCGATGCTGAGGGCACCTTGTGGCAATAGATCCTGAAAAAACAGCAGGGGGTTGAACATCGTTATGTGGTGGAGGTGAAAAATGAGTGAGTTGAGCTACACCTGGGCACTAGATTTCTGGAGATGTACAGGCTGCCAAGTCTGACTGTTGCTGACCGCCTGACACTAGATGTCATGCTGCCAAGAGGAATGCTGCTGTTTAGGCCATGAGAGTCATGGGTGATATTGGTGATCAACACCCTAGGGATACTCATGAGCAGAGAAGGTAACCGTGACACAGTGTCCCCCCGAGAGTGGTCATATCATAATGCAGTGAGTCCTCCAAGAGTGTGTGTGTAGAAAGAGACTGCCCGTGGGTCTTAAAGGGAGTGTATCCCCAGACGCCAGCATATCAGCCCAGCCCCGCAGATAGATAGAGTAAGGTAACCTGAATCAAACAGTGTTTTCCCCTTGTAAATCAGTTTCTCCGTTGTTGAGATATCGCCATTTTGTCGATATGCAAATGAGCTCTTTGGAGTAATGGCGGCGCCCTTGTTTCTCCAATCTATTGACAAAAATAGCGATATCTCAGCAACGGAGACACCGATCCACAAAGGGAAAACAGAGTTTGATTCAGGTGACCCTAACCTATCTATCTGCAGGCTGGGTTCATATAATGGGTTCTGCTGACACACTTCCTTTAAGAGCCCTGCCTTAGCTCCATTAAGTGTTTTCCACCTTTCACCGAGGCCAATTTGGTAAATTTTATTAATTTTATTCCCAAATACTGGACTGGGGATTGGTTTCCTGGTCCATCAAAAGGGGGCAAAAGTCTGATTGAGAGCATTACCGATATTTCCAAAAACATTAAAAAATATCCAAATCTTCTGCGTCCTGCGTCCAGCTGTGATTTGTGGGACCCCTGACCTTATGCTGTTGGGATTATTACCACACTCCCATCGACACCTTATTTTGTGAATCCTCTTCTGATGACATCTTATAGGCAGATGTTACTTTTATAGTCCATATTATCCGGGCGACCATTAATATTACATTTACGGCTAAGTGTGAGCTCGCTGTGTATCAGGGGATGGATCGCTGCTCTGTATCAGGCTGCTTTCTGCAGATTTCAGGACTGCGGCTCGGGTCCTGGCCGGGGCCCAGATCCGCCCTTTCCATGTTGTGCACAGACTTTTTCTCTTTGGCTATTTAAGTGGTAATTGTAATGAAATATGGTGCACATTGTGTAGTGTGAAGGCGAGCCAAAGGAAAGCACTGCAGGGGCTGACGCTGCCAGGAGGGTAAGCCACGGAGCCAGGCACAGTGCAAAATGATTCCACCTACAGCCCAGAGGCCTACACTTTACATAGAGATAGAATAAAATATTATCGAAAGGGTTTGCCCCCGATAAAATTAACCCCACTTGCCCCTTAGATTGGCAAAAATGTGTGGCATGTACCTTGTTAATAACCAGATACAGGAGATACAGAGTAGGGTAAGGTGACCCAGTTCCGACACAGTTCTAGAGGCCACCTACCCTTAGCCATGCCGCTGGACTTCCATCTGACTTTGGTGACTGCCCAGGATCACCCTATATCCGGTGACCCCCCACAAGAATTCACCCTACCACGTAGCTCACAGTGCTCGCCGTAGTCAACCACCTCCATCCGACCTTGATGACTGCCCAGGATCACCCTATAACCGGTGACCACCCACAAGAGTTCACCCTACCGTGTAGATCATGGTGCCTGCCGTAGTCAACCACCTCCATCCGACCTTGATGACTGTCCAGGATCACCCTATAACCTGTGACCCCCCACAAGAATTCACCCTACCACGTAGCTCACAGTGCTCGCCGTAGTCAACCACCTCCATCCGACCTTGATGACTGCCCAGGATCACCCTATAACCGGTGACCACCCACAAGAGTTCACCCTACCGTGTAGATCATGGTGCTTGCTGTAGTCAACCACCTCCATCCAACCTTGATGAGTGCCCAGGATCACCCTATAGCTGGTGCCTCCCCACATGAGTTCACCCTACCACGTAGCTCACGGTGCTCGCCATAGTCCACCACCTCCGTCCGACCTTGGTGACTACCCAGGATTACCCTATAACTGGTGCCCCACACATGAGTTCACCCTACCACGTAGCTCACGGTGCTCGCCATAGTCCACCACCTCCGTCCGACCTTGGTGACTGCCCAGGATCACCCTATAGCTGGTGCCTCCCCACATGAGTTCACCCTACCACGTAGCTCACGGTGCTCGTCATAGTCCACCACCTCCGTCCGACCTTGGTGACTGCCCAGGATTACCCTATAGCTGGTGCCTCCCCCACATGAGTTCACCCTACCACGTAGCTCACAGTGCTCGCCATAGTCCACCACCTCCGTCCGACCTTGGTGACTGCCCAGGATTACCCTATAACTGGTGCCCCCCACATGAGTTCAGCCTACTGTCTACCTCAAGATGCTCACCATAGTCAACCACTTCCATCCGACCTTGCTGACTGCCCAGGTTCACCCTATAACTGGTGCCCCCTCGCATAAGTTCACCCTACCCTGTAGATCATGGTGCTCACCATAGTCCACCACCAAACGGTTCCTTGTAGGAGTGCAGTGCGGCAATCCAACTTGACTCCATACCTACCAACTCTCCTGGAATATCCCCCCTTTAACTAAACCTCCCAAAATTCCATTTGGATCACTTTCCCACCGTTCCGCCAGCTTGCCACCTTCCAAAGCCAATATCTCACTGCCAATAGCCACACTACCAAGGCCATTTTAGCCCCCACTAATTCTTCCTAACCTCTCAACCTAGCACTTGAGGCCCATTTTATGGCTCCTGATTGGAGGAGTCTCCTGGATAGATGTCAGAGCAGAGGGGAGGGGCTCTTCACAGCTTAGGACCGCCCTAGCGGAGCGAAATGGATTAAACCTTGTCTGTGTTTGGTCATGCAGCTAGTTTGACTATACATAGGTATGTTGAACATGATTTATATATCATCTACTGTAATGTCAGCAATTTTTAAGGATCAGAACGGCTGACTGATTCCCTACAGATCAATAATCGATGCATCTTTTTCATGACTTAGGTCTGTTCACATTTAAAGGGTTAAAAAAGACATGGCTTCTTCCTTCTAGAAAGAGCATCACACCTGTCTATGGATCGTGTCTGGTATTGCAGCTCATCTCTACTGAAAAGAATGGAGTTAAGCTGCAATACCACACACAACCTGAGAACAGGCGTGGCGCTGTTTTGGGAAGAAAAAAAGACATGTTGTTCTAATCTTGTGCAATCCCATTAAATGGGTTTTCTGGGACAAATAATGATGACCTATCCTTAGGATAGGTCATAAATATGTGATTGTGCTGATGACATCACATCGCCATATGGAGCAGCAGCTCAGTCCCAGTCAAGTGAATGGGGATAAGCTGCAAAGCCAAGCACAACCACTGTACCGCGTATGGCGTTGAGCTTGGTATTCAATGAAGGGGCTGCAACATTCACTCATATGCTGAGGAATCTTTAACTAGCTGATCTGTGGGGGTCCTGGGTGTTGAACCCCCAGGAACGATTATCAATAGGTAGTCCAGGAAAACCCCTTTAAGGAATGCCGGCCCTTTAATAATAACATTGGCATTTGAGCTTTGTCTCTGTTCTCTGTAACGTCTTCTTGCTGAGTAATCACTATAAATATTTAATCACCCTCCATATTGCGACACTTCTTGTGTTACGTCTTCCAGTGCTGATACGGTACAGTAAATCTGGGGTAATTACTGCCACATGGTGTGAGGTCAGAGATAAGATCCCCGCTCCACGCTGTGCTCCGACTAATCCTGCCCCAGATTGCACCTATTCTCTGGATGCATTGCACATATGTGGCCTGGCCGGGCTCCTCATCCATCCTCCTGTAGTGATGACATTATAGGAGTAGTTTTACAGGTCACACCTAGAAGCTATTGGGCCCTGATATAAAATCTACAGCTCCCCCATACTATCACTTGCACCCCTCACCAGGGTTCAGGTGCCACTGTAACTATGAACTGACTTCCAGTTGAGCATGGACAAGCAGAGCTGCAGTATAAAGCATAGCGGTGAGATGAAGCTACAGCTTAAAGGGGTTGTCCGGGGTATATAATTTATGAAACTGATTCCAATGGCCTCCTCACTAGTTACAGCGCCGTTCATTGTATAGTGGCTGTGCTTGGTATTACAGCTCAACCCTATTTATTTAAGTGGGACTGAGTCATTACATGGCCATGTGACCAATGGATGTGATGTCACTGGTCTGAGAAGAGGAAGTAGAAATCAATATCATAGGCCTGGACATCTCCTTTATGGGATTATTTATGGGATTTTATTATCGATATCCTAAGAATCAGATCAGTGGGGGTCCAACAGCGACCCCTGATGATCAACTGCTTGACGAGGCTGGTGCCATATGATGTCACATGCATTAGTCACATGACCTGTTTGCAGCTCAGTCCCATTCAAGTGTATGTGAATGAACTGTAATACCAAGAACGGCCACTATGCAATGGACGGCGCTGTGTCTGGTGTTTGATGTAGAGGTTCTAGAATTCTCGTGAGCACTGTGGTCTCTTTAAATTGCTGCTTGGCAGGGGTGTCAGTTATCAGACCCCTCACTGATCTTGTATTGATGACTTATCCCAAGGAAGGAACATCATCCTGGAAAACTACAGACAAGCAGCGCTGCAGTGTAAAGCATAGAGGACGGTCAAAGAATTCAACATTCATCTTTTATTATAGTACATGACAGGTACAGACTACCGTAGACACCAAATGACAATGCAGCCAGACTGGAGTCACATAACTGTCTTCTAATGGAGCACACAGAACATATTTAGCTCTGCTACATATGTGCATTTGTTTTATTTGTATATTAAAGGGCCACTAGCTGCAGATTTGATGCCATGGAAACCCCTTACTATACAAATCCCGACACACCTACTCCACACACCGGTCCCTATGATAACTCTGACTGTCACCGAGTTCTGGGGACCTTTGTCTCACTTGACGTTGCTCCCAGATTCTGCTCTGGAATGACTTGTGTGAGCCGTGCAGCCAGCGAGCAGCCAACATCTTCTACCCTGGATCGCTTCCATCCATCCAGACCGATCCAATTAAGAATTCTCATTTTAATAGATCCCTATGGGGGTTTGTTGTCTTTACTAGGTCATCCGGAAATTACTGAGTATCTGTATATTAGGGATTAAGAGCTCATATGTAACCGGATTGTGTCGTTTTCGGTAAATCGTCCTTAAGTTAGGGTAGAGGGGCTGATCTGTCCCCATCAGGGTGCTCTAAGTTGATGTATGTGTGATTTAAAGGAAACGTCCACATTTAACATTCGTCTGCGCTGATTCATTTCTTAATACATCCATATAGGGGTCAGAGGTTTGATTTTCTGATACAGAGCTCCAAATCTTCTGCAACGGCAAAGTTACATGGTAAAATTATTGCTTCCTGCAGTCACCACTAGGGGGAACTCAGGAGCTTACTGTTTATTCTACAAAAAAACACAATATGAAGTGAACTCTTGAGCTCCCTCTAGTGGTGACTTCAGTTTTAAAATAGAAACTAAGGACCACAGACCCCTCCCCTATCCCCACTGGTCTGTTTCCCATGCAGAAGGAAACAGTCTCTCTATATACTGACTTGCTGCTGACCTTACACTGATACAAACCTTTTTTGGACAAGCAGAACTGCAGGGTAAAGCATGGGGGAGAGACAGCAACCTGAATCAATGATGAGATGATTGACGCTGACTACTACAGGCTCCAATAGACAATGCAGCTAAGCAGGAGTCTGACTGTGCAGCAGCGTTAGGATAAGTTTGCAAAAATTCTGCCTCCCATTCACTTCCATGGAAGTCAAAAATCAGCAAAAAAAAAAAAATTAGCAAGCCCCATCTGCCCTATCTTTAGGCAGATTCCACCCGAATTATCCATAGATGTGAATGGTAGTAGAATATTATTTTTACCACCAGCAGGAAGATTTCTGCAGCAGATTTTGCTTGGGGGGTCCCACTGCAAAATCCGCTATGTGAACTTACCTTTAAAAGGCAAAAGTTATTTGTTTCCAAAACTTTTCAACAAACTTTACACAAATCCTCTTAAACGGACATTCACTCCGAAACCTCTGCTGAATCTGTCTTGGTCTTCTAAGACAGACTCCAGGGTTTTAAGGTGCAATAAAGTAGTCTCTATATTTTTGAGAAAATGTGGCACACAACAGGTCCACGCTGTGCCCTTAGGTCTCTTAAAAAAAAATGCAATGTAACTGGTACGACTGTTAAAAACTAGAGTGAGCATGCTCAAGGGCTGGAGCATGCCCACTATAACATGCAATAACATTTTATACGCTTAAATTTTTGGAAAGATGACTGGAATGACTGCCCCATGTCAATCAGTACTAAAACTCTCCTTGTCACCTTAGACCAGTCTGCTAGGTCCTGGCCCTGCCCAGGTTTACCAGGGGTTTATTTTACCATTAACCCATCAGTGCCTAAGAAGACCAGAGACATTATCCTTCATTTCTTTACTACTTAGGCATTGCATGGCAGCATTACATGGACACTGATTTAAAGTTATATTTGGGCACTGAATGGCAGTATTACATGGGACATACTGTATATGTCAGTGTGATTTAAAGTGAGTCTGTCCCCAGAACCAGCATATCACCCCAGCCCTGCAGATAGATAGGTTAGAGTCACCTGAATCATACAGTGTTTTCCCCTTGTGAATCGCTGCCTCCGTTGCCGAGATATCACTGCTTTTGTCAATAATTTGGATCTACAAGGGCGCCGCCATTACTCCAAAGGGCTCATTTGCATATTCACAAAACAGCAATATCTTGGCAATGGAGGCAGTGATTCACAAGGGGACAACACCATATGATTCAGGTGACCCTAACCTATCTATCTGTGGGGCTGGGTGATATGCAGGGTTCTGATGGCAGACTCCCTTTAAGTACAATATGTCAGTATTATTTGATAGTGTATGGGGGTACTGGTATTGTTTGAACACTGAAAGTCAGAATGGGCATTAAAAGGAAGTATTGCATGGATGTTTTAAGGCCATGGGAGTAGTATATGGTAATATTATTTGGATAGTGTATTTATTTAGGCATTGTAGCATGACTTTTCTTGAACTCTGAATGGCAGCTTTATCTGACCATTGAATGATAGTATTGTATAGGAAATACAGTTTGTATAAGGAAGTGTAGGCCCTCTATAGTGGTATTATCTGGATAGTGTATGTCAGTATTATTTAAGCACTGAATGTTAGTAGTATGATGGCATTGTATGGAAGTATTATTTGGTATTATATGATAGTATTCGTATATACATATTTATACTGTATGTGTTCTATACAGTATGGATACATAAGAGCAACTGAATTGGGGGCTCCAGTAGCCCCAAAAGCATCCACAGGCCCTTAACAGTGATGACAGTCACAGTGCCCATATAACAGTGTCAGAAATAACAGAGATAACAGTCGTTATCTGGCCCTGGAGGCTGAGGGGGCCCAAAGGCCTCTCTACAGTATAGTAAGATAAATATCACATGGTAAACGGTGGCCCTGTTATAGATTTTGCATTGTGACCCAGAAACATCAAGTTACGCCTCTGATTATGGGCAAAAACGCCAATGGGCTGCTTTGATGCTGGGCGTTACTCAGTGGCGCCCTCTTCCCCTCCTCTTGACGTCCCATAGAGCTCTGCAGCAGTGAACTCAAACGTTACCTAGGCCAAGGTCTACTCGTCCCCTGTTCATACTTTGTTTTTGCACTTCAGGAAGTTATTAAGACCCAAAAAGATTCAAGGCCTCCTGACCCGCACACCTCATTATGGGATTCAGGGCCAATTTCCATCATAATTCTACACATTTGACGGACCACCCACAGCTCCAAGCTCAAAGATCCCAAAATTGTTTCCTCGCCAAATCAATTCCCCTCCACGTCCTTCTAAATCCTTCTATAATTACCTCTGCTGATATACGACGCCCGTAACAAGCCGATCCGCCAAACACTGGGATACATACAGAGAAGCCGGAGAATGTTGTATATAGAGGAATAGAATGCGAGTCATAGAGCGTTGTATCAATAAACGGCAAAGCAAAAATGATGACAGCGCGTCATAGAAAGCAAAATATTATTCCGCAAAGTTGCAGGATGGTAGCAGAAACCATCTGGCCATCAGATTCTTTCTATGTTGTGTACTTTATATCTGACAGTCAAGTGGATTCCACAGGGGCATAGGGGGCAGTCATGTACCCCGAGTGCTGGGCTCCATACAGTTATGAGATAAGCAAAGTCCACCCTCTTTAAATTCTATGGTGTTACATATTGGGGCATAATAAAAAACATCTGGTCCTTAGACGGTCTTAAAATTCGTTAAATCCATCCCAACAAATTACAGTGTCATTCATCTAACAAAAACTAGGCCAAAATGCAGAAACAGTCTGTGAAAAAGTAAGTGCACACTTACTGCTCCCATAAGGATTAGGAGGGTGAGTAGCAGCCAGGGAATGTAAACCAAATGCCCTTGACTAACTAACTGATCATCAGTAAGTGTGACCAGCTCTAAAAAAAAAAGCAAGAGTTTTGGCAGTTTGCTGGGCTGGAGCATTCAGGAATGTATTAACACAATGACATGGAGGAAAGATATCAGCAATGATCTTAGTCATGAGCAATTATCTATGGTATTGCACTTCTCTTCATACTTATCCATACTTATCAGGCAGACTCTTCTGATGTGGCTAACTTCACCCCATTGCAGACAGTTACACTTTGTCTTACTGGCTGATGTACTCTGTGACAAATGGACTGATCTTCTTCACCAGGGACTGACTCACAACTGCAGCTCAGACTGAAGCTTAGAGAGGTTTTCCCTAAAACAAGTTATCCTTTATCCATAGGATGAAGATAACTTGCAGATCGGTGGGTTTCCAACTGCTCAGACCCCTACTGATCAGGAGAATGGGGGACTTTTGTCCCCCGTTCTAACTGAAGTGGTGGTTGGGCAGTGTACGCACTGCTCAACTCAGTTCAATGGGACCAGAGATAGCCAAGCACTTTACTTTCAGAGGCTCCAAAAAAAAGTTCCATGTTCTCCTGAGCAGTCAGACCCCCACCGATGTGTAGACAGACTCCCGTTAATAGTGAGTGCCACTCACTGTCCTTTCCTAGCTGACTATGGCGCACTAAGTTGGCGCTCCTCAGCACAACCTCCTCCTCCTCCTTGCCCCATCTGCTGGTCTTACCCTTTTTGGTAGGGGTGCCTTATATTTTCTCTGGGACACTTTTTGAGGACACGTACCAGGATGACCCTACCATGACCATGACCCAGCCACCTTACCCTTGGCCTACACTGGCGGTGCCTCAGACTATTCAGTCTCTACCCAGAGTTGGTCTGGGGTCTGTATTAATTTTAAGGTCTGGGGTCTGAATTTAAGGCTACTCATGAGAGTTTTATGCATGTGTGACCCATACCAGTGATCACATACCCCCATCCCAGATTATCAGAGCTGTGGACCTTGGAGGAACCAGAGGTGATATATAAGAACTAAGAAAAAATTTCAAACTTTGGAATGATCCGGTTAGGTGCTTAGGTTGTCACCGGCCACTTCAGCTCTCAGGGCCACCTCTACCAGGTACTTTACAGTGGTCACTAGGGTAATGTTGGCTTTACAAATCCCAATATAGGAAGAAAGATGTTACCTCCCCTCCCTCCCGCACATGGCAGTACGAGCCCACCGCCTCCTTCATCCTAGTGAATAATTTTATGGACTCTGTTGGCACAACTAAGCCATTCTTGCCCAATTTTATGGGCTTTTGTTTTAAATCTCTTAATTGAAAGGGTCCCACAAATATATTCTAAACATAGTGATGGCAGACAAGACGACGTCTCCTCTACCAGGCCCTAGACCACCACACGCCTGATTTTATAGCTCCTCTCTCTCGTAATTCAGAGCAATTACTGAGGTTTATAGCTTAGAGTGTTCATAGGGGACGCCAGTGGTCAAGGATTTGGGGCCATGAATGTGGAGTGCCACCCTTTATAGCTTGGTGAGGGCACAACAGATCACATAGGCAATATAATACACTCATTGACAAAAATAATCCCACAGCAAGACCTGGTTCTTGTCCTGATATTACAGCCAAAGAAGAAGGTTATTGGGGAAACTGTGCAACTGGGCACAGGTTTAGGACCCTGTTGGCGCCTCTACCCTAGATACAAGATGAGATACGGCAGGACATGGAGGTATACAGGTTCTGTATGGTATCCTGCAGTACATTTACCACACATGTTACAGCTGGGCCTGTAGTCTGGATACAAGATGAGATACGGCAGGACATGGAGGTATACAGGTTCTGTATGGTATCCTGCAGTACATTTACCACAGATGTTACAGCTGGGCCTGTAGTCTGGATACAAGATGAGATACGGCAGGACATGGAGGTATACAGGTTCTGTATGGTATCCTGCAGTACATTTACTACAGATGTTACAGCTGGGCCTGTAGCCTGGATACAAGATGAGATACGGCAGGACATGGAGGTATACAGGTTCTGTATGGTATCCTGCAGTACATTTACCACAGATGTTACAGCGGGCCGAGCCTGGGGGCGGCGGCGGGGTCAGTCGTGGCCGCGGCATTCCAATGGCCTGTAGCCTGGATACAAGATGAGATACGGCAGGACATGGAGGTATACAGGTTCTGTATGGTATCCTGCAGTACATTTACCACAGATGTTACAGCCGGGCCTGTAGTCTGGATACAAGATGAGATACGGCAGGACATGGAGGTATACAGGTTCTGTATGGTATCCTGCAGTACATTTACCACAGATGTTACAGCTGGGCCTGTAGCCTGGATACAAGATGAGATACGGCAGGACATGGAGGTATACAGATTCTGTATGGTATCCTGCAGTACATTTACCACAGATGTTACAGCTGGACCTGTAGCCTGGATACAAGATGAGATACGGCAGGACATGGAGGTATACAGGTTCTGTATGGTATCCTGCAGTACATTTACCACAGATGTTACAGCTGGGCCTGTAGTCTGGATACAAGATGAGATACGGCAGGACATGGAGGTATACAGGTTCTGTATGGTATCCTGCAGTACATTTACCACAGATGTTACAGCTGGGCCTGTAGTCTGGATACAAGATGAGATACGGCAGGACATGGAGGTATACAGGTTCTGTATGGTATCCTGCAGTACATTTACCACAGATGTTACAGCTGGGCCTGTAGCCTGGATACAAGATGAGATACGGTAGGACATGGAGGTATACAGGTTCTGTATGGTATCCTGCAGTACATTTACCACAGATGTTACAGCTGGGCCTGTAGCCTGGATACAAGATGAGATACGGTAGGACATGGAGGTATACAGGTTCTGTATGGTATCCTGCAGTACATTTACCACAGATGTTACAGCTGGGCCTGTAGCCTGGATACAAGATGAGATACGGCAGGACATGGAGGTATACAGATTCTGTATGGTATCCTGCAGTACATTTACCACAGATGTTACAGCCGGGCCTGTAGTCTGGATACAAGATGAGATACGGCAGGACATGGAGGTATACAGGTTCTGTATGGTATCCTGCAGTACATTTACCACAGATGTTACAGCTGGGCCTGTAGCCTGGATACAAGATGAGATACGGCAGGACATGGAGGTATACAGAGTCTGTATGGTATCCTGCAGTACATTTACCACAGATGTTACAGCCGGGCCTGTAGCCTGGATACAAGATGAGATACGGCAGGACATGGAGGTATACAGGTTCTGTATGGTATCCTGCAGTACATTTACCATAGATGTTACAGCTGGGCCTGTAGTCTGGATACAAGATGAGATACGGCAGGACATGGAGGTATACAGGTTCTGTATGGTATCCTGCAGTACATTTACCACAGATGTTACAGCTGGGTCTGTAGATCCTGCACACTCGGCTGGTGATGTACCAGCTGGTCCCATAAATTCTGGATTGGTGATAAATCTGGTGCCTGGACAGGACCAGGAAGTGTTGTAAACTGGTGGAGATATTCCTGCGGAACCCTTGTGTGTGTGTGTGGGCGAGCATTATCCTGCCATGAGAGACAATACAAGTGGCTGCAGGATGTCCTGTACATATCACTGAGCTGTTAGTGTCCTTGTATTCCTAGTAGGGGTGACCAATTGTCCTATGTGATGGCCCCCACATCTTCACAGTGTGTTGCTCTACAGGATTTAAGTGCTCACCACGAGGCCTCCATACTCCAACCCGACTGTCATCAGATCCCGAATAGATCCTGGATCCATCACTATAGACGATACGGTTCCAGTGTGCAGAAGTCCAGGTGTCTGGTTTACGACACCTCTGCATACAAAAGCGAAGGTCTCTGGTTGTCAATGGCAGGACATATAATGGGCATCAGGACACTAAATTTCCTTCTGTTAAGTACCTAGAATGGTGCAGGCAGAGACGGGGGGTAATGAAGGCGCCCCCTTGTGTCTGGATGGTGGACAAGGAAACTGTGGGAGCTGCTCGTGCTTCTTGGAGGATCAAACCATCCTCTGTACTGGTGATCTGTCTGAGCCAGCCTGTTCACCATGTGTGTGCCCTCATGTCACCGCTGCCCCAACACCTCCGAACACATAGGTCAGAATGGTCTAGATGGCGGCAATTCAATAAAATGACCATCCTGCTTCTGTCAGTCCAGTGATGCCTCCTCTGAACTGGGCAAACAAGTTCATTGAAGAAGAATGTCTAGTAGTCAGCAATCTCTCACCAAGAGGTACACTACCCAAAAGTAACCTCTGAGAGCCTTTTTATAGGAGTAAGCTCTTTTACACCCTCTTGTGGCCTTACCCAGTAATCACTTACATATCAGCCTGAGACAAAACTGCAGGACGGGTATTACAGCAATCCGACATATCTGTCTCAGGGCGATATTATTTTTATCAATGATCTGCACATAAAAAGTCCATCATCTGGCTCATAAAGCAGCACAGTTGGATACTTCATGTAAAGTGTGGATTGTATCCAAGCTGGAGGGGGATCTCACGTCTCGCCCATTGTCTGTTAGACCCATCAAGACTTCAAGTAACTAATAGGACAAGACAAATTTTGCAAAAATTCAGCATCTTAAAGCAGATCTCCAGTCATGCCCTACCGATTTTGCTACATTTTCACCTTCTGGCTGATATAGATTGTGCTGTGGGGGGAGGAGCCACAGAGGAGGGAGGAGCGATCAGGGGCAAGGCATTTCTATGGAGCCTGGGTGACCCTATGACTAAACGATAGCTTCGTAGTAACTACAAGATGGCTCCTGATACTTGGGCCAGGGTCAGGAGCACAAGAGATGTCCAGTTTAGGGGTAGAGGGGCAATGATGATGAGAGTGTGTCATTACAGGGTTAATGCGCATGGTGTAATGGGTAGCACATGTGTAGTAGAGGACGATGGGTGTATCCTAGTGATTCATGGGCATTGTGCTACACGCAGATAAAACGCGGTGATTTACATATTGTGCCCCTCAAGGACATTCCCGCTGCCAAGACTCTCCATGGTTGTACGCTCCATTACTCCCCATCTGTATCACATAAACACATGGAACGTCTCCGCAGAAGATACAGCGAAGATTAACTATTTATACCGCACACGCACAATTATATACCGCCAAAATAGAATAAAACACAAAAAATTCCCAAAACGCGATAAGCCTTGGTGAATACGGCCAATGGCAAGCCTAGTAGTCATCAGCCAGATCTAGTGGCCTTACGTAGCTAGTAGCCTGGATACAACTGTAACAAACCCTCTGCTGGAGGAATATGCAGGAATAGACATACATATACATTAGCATGTCCATTCACTGACAGGAAACAGAGATCTTGACTGTACAAAGGAACTGGGACACACTGAGTCAGATTTATTAAAATGGCCTAAAAGCAAAACTGCCTTAGTTGCCCATAGCAACCAATCACAGTCCATAGCAACCAATCACAGTGCAGCTTTCATGTTGTAATGCGCTCCTGAAAAATAAAAGCTGCACTTTGATTGGTTGCTATGGGCTATGATTGGTTGCTAGGGGCAACAAAAACAGTTTTGCTTTTAGACCATTTTAATAAATCTGTCCCAAAATCTATTGGAAATTTCCAGAATTTCCATTCACATAGAGATTTTTTTGATCTCATAATGTTCCTCGTCTCCTCATTGCTAAAAGTGACCTACAGATGTAGCAGAGCTGAACGGTTCAGTGGTGCAGTGCTACTGTTTCCTGATGTAGGGTTACCTGCAGTCCTATGTAAACTATAGATATTACACACGTTAACTCCAAATATCAGTCTCAATCTGGCGTGAAGTGACAAACTCAGCTCTACTTAATGACCGGATTAGCTTTAATAGATCTAAGAAGCTCATCTTCTACTATTTCTGCTACATTTAGCTCAACTACACCTGACATGTTACATACTTGGCTCTGCTATACCTGAAAATCTTAACTTAGATACTGCATCTCTGTACTGCTGTACATGTGACAACAGCTCTGTAACAACTCACAAGCTCGTCTCTCCTATACTTTACATATTTCCTTCTTTACAAACTGAGCTTTACCCTATCTTGTAAATTCAGCTCTGCTACATCAAACAAAGTCAATACTCCTTCGCCTGACAATCTTATCTCTAATACACCTGACAAACTCAACTTTCTATCAAACTCAATTCTGTCACAATTCAGCACTGCTACATCTAACAAATTTACACCTACATCTGAAAAAACACAGCTTTACTATAGCAACATCACCAACAAACTCTGTTTTCTTCTTCTACACCTACCAAATTCAACTCTACTATATACATACTCAGCTCTACTACATCTTACAATCCTGGCTTCTTCTTGCAAATTGGCAAACTCTCTCTCCCTACACCTGACAAAGTTAGCTCTACTACATTCAGTAATCATAACCAATCTACACCTGACAAAATTATCATTTATTACCTGATAAACTCACCATAACCATTAACTACATCAATACCCTCAGCACTGCTACACCTACCAAACACAGCTCTAGTACATCTAAATACTCAGCTTTGCTACATGGTACAAACATGGCTTCTTGCAATCTAGCAAATGAATCCTCTCTACACCTGACAAACAGAGCCCTGCTACATCCAGTAATCGAAAACTTTCTGCACTTGACAAACTTAGCTTTTATTCCCTGATAAATTGAACTTTCCTACATTTACACCCTTAGCACTGCTACATGTTAAACTGCAACTTTACTACAACTACATCATCACTTCTGCTCTACCTGACAAACTCTACATTCTCAGCACTGCTACATTTTACAACCTTGGCTTCTTGCAATCTGGCAAACTCATCTATACAGCTAACAAAGTTAGCTCTGCTACATCCAGTAATTGTAACCCTTCTACACCTGACAAGTTTAGCTTTTACTTTCTGACAAACTCAGTTGCTCTACATCTTCACTCTCAGCACTGCTACATCTGAAAAGTGCAGCTTTACTACAGCTACATCATCACCTTTGCTCTATCTGACAAACTCTTCTATCGTCATCTGAGAAGCATAACCTGCCAAACTCCGCTCTACATCTACATTCTTATCACTGCTACATCTACATTCTCAGCACTACTACATCTTACAACCTTAGCTTCTTGCAAACTGACAAACTGTTCCTCTCTACACTTGACAAAGTTAGCTCTACTATATCTCATAATCCTAACCTTTCTACACCTGACAAGCTAAGCCTTTATTTATTTGTCAGTCTCAGCTCTGCTACATCTGTATGTCTTTAGTTCGGTTTCCCCTTGGCAGGCTGCAGGGGTTAAGGCAATCTCAGTAAATCACATAACACGTTTTATGCAGTGCTGGCCCTGCGCCTGGCTACATTAAAGATTCCTGGCTGGCCGCGGCTCCTCTTGTTTCTATGGACGGGTTTGATAGAACTGCGCAGAGGAGTCGTGTTCCTGGTGATTGGCGGCTGATGGAAGGGGCAACCGTTACCAGATGAACGCCAGCAGGGCCGATATTAAGGGGGGGCGAACCAGACAATTGTAGAAAACCCCTAAACTACTATGGGGTCTCCTAGATGAAACCATCAGGAGCAATGCCAATTCACGTGATTGACCCCTTTATTGTTCTAGTCCACAACGGAATATAAAATTAACCTTTTAAGTCCCCTACATAAACCGGGAGTATAAATTGAACCCTTTAATACCCATTCATGAAGAAAGACCCCCCATCTACCCCTGTAGAATATAGAGATAGGGTTACCCTACCGTCCCCCATATGGTCAGATGGATAATTTATCCCCATAGTTTCCTTTCATCATTAATAACTATTAATACCAGGTACTAGATTTTGTTGATGTTGGTATTGCTGCCATTTATGATATATTATTCACGCTCTTACTATAAAGAACCCTCAACAACCATTCTGAGTTCCCTCAACCACCCCCACCACCATTACTAACTATTAGTATGACATAGTAGATGTTGTTATACTGACATTTATGACTGATTCTACAACTTCACTGCTCTTACTGTAAAGAACCCTCAACAACCATTCTGATTTCTTCCAAATACCACCAGTAACCACCATTACTAACTATTTATACTACATACAAAATGTTGATAATGTTGATATCACTGCAATTTATAACAGATTATTCTACAGCTTCACTGCCCTTACTGTAAAGAACCCTCAACAACCATTCTGATTTCTTCCACATGCCACTTCCACCATTACTAACTATACATACAACACCTATGAGATGTTGTTAATGTTGACGTTACTGCCATTTATGACAGATTATTCTAAAACTTCACCGCTTTTACTGTAAAGAACCTTCAAAAACCATTTTGAGTTCCTCCAACCACCACCACCACCATCACCACCACCACTACACCTAATAAGTATTAATAGCACATACAAGATGTTATACTTGATATCACTGCCACTTATGACAGATTATTCTACAGCTTCACTACTCTGACCGTAAAGAACCCTCAACAACCATGTATCTCCAAGCACCACTAGAGGGAACTCAGGAGCATACTGCATATGATGGTATTATTGAGATCAGTTTAGTGTGAGCTCCAACAGATTTTTATTGTTTCACCTTATATCTGCGTAGAGGATTTGGAGCTCTGTATCAGGAAAAAGGATGCTTTGAATGCTATACAAAGAGAACTTTCCACTGTCTCCACCATCTCCATCTCATTCCATTCTTCAATAGCTCACCCTCCACTGATTCCGGCGCAGTTGGAATTTTTTCTGTAGCCCTCACCATTCCTGAAAAATCATTCCTGTTAGTTGCAACATCCACTATATGCTCTATTGTAAGGTGGGCGGTCTCAGACTACCTGGTCCATCCCAGGACCGCCCACCTGACAGTAGAGAGTCTACTTAGCCTAATGGATGCTGAAACTTACAGCAATGATTGCTCAGGAACGGTGGCGGCTAGAGAAAAAATTCCAACTGTGCTGAAATCGGTGGATCGGTGCCTATAAGGCTGCAAGGAGTTGAAGATGGTTGAAGTGATGGTCGAAGTCCCCTTTAAGTAATTATGAAGAACAGACTGTTACACTTATTTACATGGACAAACCACAATGGGGTGGACGTTCACTTTAGACCCCCCCGCAGTTATCTTACAAGAGCAGGATGTAGTCATGAGTGACCTTCAGCCACCATTTTTGATGCTTCCTTGAGATTCTAAGGGCCTGAGATCCTGGAGCCTTTTCAGACAAACTGAGATGTTCCTTATGTCGCTGCCATATGATGTTTGTTTCCAATTTTCCTGAATTTCCAAATCCATTTGTAGGTTTTAATGACTTTCCCTTGGCTGCGGTTGTTCCTGGACATGTCCCTGTATCCAAAACCCTTCCCATTATCCCAACCTCGTAAGTTAATGGGTATTCACGAGCTATAAAAGCAGATTAATCATTTTAGCTACAGCTCAACCACACACAACGTCCAGATGACTACGGAGCATGTGACTACATGTACACCCATTATTTTGCAACATTGAAAAAGTCACAAAAGTCACAATGGAACCCAACTTCTAATTAGGCTCCCAATTTCCAAGGGTGGAATATCCTTGGGTTCTCATTCCCTTAATGGTTCGTTGAGGTGCCTGAAGAGTTACCCAAAACATGTTTGTACCACACATGAGAAAAAGGGATGTGGCCATAATGAACTTAGGGTCTACTCTCTATTTGGGGTCCACTGCCTCTATACATAGTTTGTACAAGGGACCATAGCAGAAGTAAATAAGGTCCTCCTTCTGGTGGTCGTCCGTAAATTCTACCTTGTAGACTGGCTATCCTTTCATTTGTGGAGGTGTCTATGCAGAGGAGGAGCTTTAAATATTAACCCCCTATGAGGAAAGAGGATACTATCCCAAATTCAGTTTTGGATTTGCCCTTTGTAAGGCGCCCTGTTTTTGTTTTGGATAGTAAACTCCACCTTCCATCCTTTGTAAGGGTGGCATAACGCTTAGCTGGTTCTTCTCTCCCTTGTTTGTTTGTTGTTGTGGCTGTGGAGAAAAGCCTAAAGCATGTTAACTCCGCCCATGAGGAAAGTGGACTCCTCCCATGAGGAAAGGGGGTGTGTCCAAATAAATTTTTGGGCCTCCGCTCTTTGTAGGTCTTATGGAAACTGCATACACTATGGAGGAGAAAGGCATTAAAAAGTTATACAAGCTTGACCCTCTATGATCTCCAGAGCAGAATGGAAATTTGACTTGGGTGGAGCCTTGTTGTACTTCTTCTAGCTTTTCTTTCCATTGCTGGGGTCGTGTCTACACTGTGATAAGTTTGGCATCAGTGTAGGTACTGGGACTTCCCATTCCTATTTCCCATCATGCATTGATCAATAAAGGCTCTAAAATCAAAGCCCGATATAGTATTCTGATCTGTCTGTAGCCACAACTATCCTGTGTGTCCTGTATATTCAATCTGGAAGTATATGTCCGGCACATAGTATAGGCATTACTATTACTACTGTCTATAATATCACATATTTGGGGCCGGTGAGACTATATAGCAAAGCTCTGTGCATAGCGGCATTGTTTCCCAGTCCTCACATGTGATGCTATAGACATCAGTAATAGTAATGGCAGTACAGGACACACAGGATAGTTGTGGCTGCAGATAGAGCCAGTAACCTCAATTTGGATAAATAACATGATTTGCACTTTGGATGTTGGTCACATTGGCGATCGTAGACAACAAGTTAGTTGAAAGGAAAGTCACCATTTAACCCAAACATGAAGGGAAGAGGTGCGGGCATCTTTAAATCCAAAAGTGATGAAGTTAGAATGCAGAATTGTTGGTCGGAGGGGCCCACGGGAATGTTTTAAATACTTTTGGAGATTTTTAGGAGTGAAAATGGATACAGTTGATGGAACTTTGACCAACAGACATTGGATAATACCTTCTATATTACCCCTGAGGACAACTGAAATGTCTTATAGAAATGTATAGGATAAATAATAGGATGCTACATCCTGGCCGCACATAGCAAGTCTAGCAATAACATGTCAAAATAAATCAGTGAAACTTGGAAACAGCTCGAGTACAAATTTCGCCATATTTCACAGAAGATATACATTAATTGCTTCTGGAGCCCGGCCAGGCTCGCTGACATGTGACTCCTGCTTCGTATTAGGTCAGACAATGTTCTTGAAGAATTTTGGGCCTTCTTCTTTTCTTCATTGTTTTTCTATCTCAACTTAAATAACCTAATCCCCTTGGCTTCACAACAAAGTAGAAATAGTAACCTCGGATGTTCGGACTCCATGATGCGTTATTGATTGGGAAAATAATGAGTTCCGTACCCGGGATCAGTAACTAAACATCACATGAGGGACAAGGAAACATCCAGAAGGTGTCCAGCTTCTCTGCTGAACCTTGTCCTTCATTTTTCTAAGAGAATATTTTGGAGGAAATGTTATTTTCGGAGCTAGAATTTCAGGGCTTCAATATGTTGTGGATGTTGGCCAGGGTTCACATACTATTTCTATACCATTTCCACGTAAATTAGCTTATATGAGGCAGTTGAGTCAGAGCAACCAAATTCCTTCTCCATTCACTGAAACGTATATATGTAAACATGAATGTTCCCAGTGATGTCATAGTACAGGTATAATAAACACAGGGATGTCACAGTACAGGGATAATACACACAGTGATGTCACAGTACAGGTATAATACACACAGTGATGTCACAGTACAGAGATAATACACATAGTGATGTCACAGTACAGGGATTACAAACACAGTGATGTCACAGTACAGGGATAATACACACAGTGATGTCACAGTACAGGTATAATACACACAGTGATGTCACAGCACAGGGATAATACACATAGTGATGTCATAGTACAGGTATTATAAACACAGGGATGTCACAGTACAGGGATAATACACACAGTGATGTCACAGGCAGGGAAAATACACACAGTGATGTCACAGCACAGGGATAATACACACAGTGATGTCACATACAGAGATAATACACACAGTGATGTCACAGCACAGGGATAATACACACAGTGATGTTACAGCACAGGGATAATACACACAATGATGTCATAGTACAGGTATAATAAACACAGTGATGTCACAGTACAGAGATAATACACACAGTGATGTCACAGTACAGAGATAATACACATAGTGATGTCACAGTACAGGGATAATACACACAGTGATGTCACAGTACAGGGATAATACACACAGTGATGTCACAGTACAGGAATAATACACACAGTGAGGTCACATACAGAGATAATACACACAGTGAGGTCACAGTACAGAGATAATACACACAGTGATCTCACAGCACAGGGATAATACACACAGTGATGTCACAGCACAGGGATAATACACACAGTGATGTCATAGTACAGGTATAATAAACACAGGGATGTCACAGTACAGGGATAATACACACAGTGATGTAATAGTGCAGGGATAATAAACACAATGATGTCATAGTACATATATAATACACACTGTGATGTCATAGTACAGGGATAATAAACACAGTGATGTCATAGTACAGGGATAATAAGCACAGTGATGTCATAGTACATGTATAATACACACTGTGATGTCACAGTACAGGGATAATACACACAGCGATGTCACAGTACTGAGATAATACACACAGTGATGTCACAGTACAGGGATAATAAACACTACGATGTCACAGTACATAGATAATACACACTGTGATGTCATAGTGCAGGGATAATAAACAATGATGTCCTAGTACAAGGATAATAAGCACAGTGATGTCATAGTACATGTATAATACACACTGTGATGTCACAGTACAGGAATAATAAACACTGTGATGTCATAGTACATGTACAGTATAATACACACTGTGATGTCATGCTACATGTATAATACACTACCCTGGTAATTACATGTTGATTTAGATACTCACATACAGATACATTGTCACAGAAATGTTACATCTGACCGCTGTGAACACTCCAGGTCTGCTCCTAGTTCTGTTTGCCAAGCTTAAGAGACAGATCCTATATCATTATTATTGTATCATTTAGTATTATTGTCTATGCAGGGGGTTTGGAGCTTAGTATTCAGCTCTTTTATCTAATGTTTCATTCATTTGCCTTAAAGCCTTTGTTTTCTTTTACTTCAGTATCAAGACCTCAAAGTGCCCCAGAAGATCTAAAGGTGCTCACAAGCAATGTCAATCGTCTGAACGAGAGCTACAGGGACCTTCAGTTTAAGCTCATGCAGCTCTCCTTCAAGGGAGACTTCATGGACCATATCTGGAAGCTGCAGGACCTCTTCCAGAACCACACAGATTCATTGTTTCAGTTGACAGAATCCTTGCAAAAACTTGAGAAGAACCTCAATGGGGTTCAAGACATGGCCTCCAAGACCGACACAGTCGTCTCAAGTCTTGACGGCAGCCTAAACCAGATCAGTGACTCCCACAATTTAGACATCTATAGACTATCAGCGGAAGTCAACAACAGTCAGTATGTATGGAGTCACCATGACACCATGTTAAAGACATTGACCACTAAGGTGGATGGACTGAATGAGCAGATAAGCGACTTGATGGTCACCTTAAATGCTATCAATGGAACATTTTCCTATGACATAGGAATCCATCATTCAAGGATACAGGAACTTCAGGGTCACATAACCAATGTATCTGAAGACACCAGACAAATGAGACTTCTCCATATCGTGATGGAACAGCAGCTAAAGCATGAGATGGCTCTTATCAATAACGTGACTGAAGATCTGCGGCTGAAAGACTGGGAGCACTCAATAGCCTTAAAAAACATCACGTTAGTTAGAGGTAGGTCATTGTCTTATGTCAATTACTTAAAGATCTGGATATTTAAAGAGGACCTTTCACCAACTGGAGCACTTTCCATCCTTTAATAGGCGCTGATCTGCATGGTTGGAATTTTTCCTCTAGCCCCCACCATTCCTGAGCAATTGGTGCAGTTAGTTTTGGTGCCTGATATGTTAACTAGACTATCTAATGTGAAGTGGGTGAGTCACGCCCTCTTGTCTGCTCCTGTCTGACACCACCCACTTGATATTAGAGAGTCTAGTTAAGATATCAGGAACCAAAAATAACTGCACTGACTGCTCAGGAATGATGGAGGCTATCAGAACAACTGCGCTGGAGTCATGTGAACCAGTAACTAAGGCAGTTTCTCCCCTCTCACAGCAGGAAATCCCAGAAATCTCATGTACCAATCAACTGCTGAATGTCAGCTAAGTTAACAATCCTATATTTTTATATGGCCTCATAATACAAGTTGAGGGAGAGTTGGCCCCATGGTGGCCATGTGCCCGGCTTTTTCCATTCACTTCAATGGGAGTTACGAGAGTTATTATTGTCACCTCCTTAATAATTCAGCCAACCAGTAGCTAGCTCTTTAAAGGGAGTGTGTCACCAGAACCTGTAGATAAATAGATTAGGGTCACCTAAATGAAATGGTGTTCTCCCATTGTGAATCAACCTCTACTTCTGTTTTTGTCAATATTTAAATGAACTCTTATGTCGGCAATGGGGAAATCACTGTTTGATTCAGGTGGCCCTGACCTATCTATCTTCAAGGTTGGGGTGATATGCTGGTTCAGGTGACACTAACCTATCTATCTGCAGGGCTGGGGTGATATGCTGGGTTCTGGTGACACTAACCTATCTATCTGCAGGGCTGGGGTGATATGCTGGTTCTGGTGACACTAACCTATCTATCTGCAGGGCTGGGGTGATATGCTGGTTCTGGTGACACTAACCTATCTATCTGCAGGGCTGAGGTGATATGCTGGGTCTGGTGACACTAACCTATCTATCTGCAGGGCTGGGGTGATATGCTGGTTCTGGTGACACTAACCTATCTATCTGCAGGGCTGGGGTGATATGCTGGTTCTGGTGACACTAACCTATCTATCTGCAGGGCTGGGGTGATATGCTGGTTCAGGTGACACTAACCTATCTATCTGCAGGGCTGGGGTGATATGCTGGTTCTGGTGACACTAACCTATCTATCTGCAGGGCTGGGGTGATATGCTGGGTCTGGTGACACTAACCTATCTATCTGCAGGGCTGGGGTGATATGCGGGTTCTGGTGACACTAACCTATCTATCTGCAGGGCTGGGGTGATATGCTGGAGTCTGGTGACGCTAACCTATCTATCTGCAGGGCTGGGGTGATATGCTGGTTCAGGTGACACTAACCTATCTATCTGCAGGGCTGGGGTGATATGCTGGGATCTGGTGATGCTAACCTATCTATCTGCGGGGCTGGGGTGATATGCTGGGTCTGGTGACACTAACCTATCTATCTGCAGGGCTGGGGTGATATGCTGGGGTCTGGTGACACTAACCTATCTATCTGCAGGGCTGGGGTGATATGCTGGTTCTGGTGACACTAACCTATCTATCTGCAGGGCTGGGGTGATATGCTGGTTCAGGTGACACTAACCTATCTATCTGCAGGGCTGGGGTGATATGCTGGTTCTGGTGACACTAACCTATCTATCTGCAGGGCTGGGGTGATATGCTGGGTCTGGTGACGCTAACCTATCTATCTGCAGGGCTGGGGTGATATGCGGGTTCTGGTGACACTAACCTATCTATCTGCAGGGCTGGGGTGATATGCTGGAGTCTGGTGACGCTAACCTATCTATCTGCAGGGCTGGGGTGATATGCTGGGTTCAGGTGACACTAACCTATCTATCTGCAGGGCTGGGGTGATATGCTGGGATCTGGTGATGCTAACCTATCTATCTGCGGGGCTGGGGTGATATGCTGGGTCTGGTGACACTAACCTATCTATCTGCAGGGCTGGGGTGATATGCTGGGGTCTGGTGACACTAACCTATCTATCTGCAGGGCTGGGGTGATATGCTGGTTCTGGTGACACTAACCTATCTATCTGCAGGGCTGGGGTGATATGCTGGTTCAGGTGACACTAACCTATCTATCTGCAGGGCTGGGGTGATATGCTGGGATCTGGTGATGCTAACCTATCTATCTGCAGGGCTGGGGTGATATGCTGGTTCTGGTGACACTAACCTATCTGCAGGGCTGGGGTGATATGCTGGGATCTGGTGATGCTAACCTATCTATCTGCAGGGCTGGGGTGATATGCTGGTTCTGGTGACACTAACCTATCTATCTGCAGGGCTGGGGTGATATGCTGGGGTCTGGTGACGCTAACCTATCTGTCTGCAGGGCTGGGGTGATATGCTGGGATCTGGTGACAATAACCTATCTGTCTGCAGGGCTGGGGTGATATGCTGGGATCTGGTGATGCTAACCTATCTATCTGCAGGGCTGGGTTGATATGCTGGGCTCTGGTGACAATCCCGTTAAGCCCTCATAATACATGTATATATAGTAGACCATTACTGTAACTGTGTACACCTCTGTTTCTATATCGTATGTATCAAAGGTACACTATATCAGGATTCCAGTAAGCTGTCACTTGACCTACATAAAGCATAGATTAAACATTTTAGCGTTATACTGTTACTACAGCCACCAGGGATGAGGACAATTACACCAACTCTGGGATTTTGACCAAACCCAGAGCCCATTGACAGCCAACATATGGAAACACTGCAGATCAGGTTGTCTCTGTGTTTTAGGAATTTTCCGAGATGGGTCTTAGATATTACACGGGACTTAGATATACTTAGATCTGTTGTCTTGGTTGCCCACCCACAAGACATAAAATGACATTTCAAAACTAGATGACGGCCTTACAGATGGAAACTAAGTCATTAGAGCAGTGATATGTCATGAACTATTGTTACTGCTTTTTATGTTTTTTAGCGCTGTGTCAGATCCAATGAAACGCGTCCAGTATTCATAACCCCCGGGCTATCCAACATGTAAGCCATGGTGTGCTTAGATCTTATCAGGGTTATGTTAGACTTCCAGATGTGGATGTAATTGTCTTCTATGTCTTCTGGTTCCACTTTACGAGGGGATAGAAGATAACACGCTGACTTGGCCTTCTGGTATATTCGGTTCATCGTCCTGACTACATATTATATTTATACACATGTCACTCAACCAATGGTTCAGAAGACACGTGTGGCCCTCTGCGTTCCTACATGTGGCTCCACAGATGTAAGGATGCCATACCATCACAAGGGCCTAGTACCCAAGTCAATGCCATTGTACCTAGTACCATGGTCCTCAATCTCCCTGTATGTGGCTTACAAGATGTTGGCAGTGTCACCAAGGATGTTATACCATCACAAGAACCTTGTACCGAAGTTAAAACTATAGTATCTAGTAAATGGTCCTCAACCTCCCTATATGTGGCTTCCCAGATGTTGGCAGTGGTATCAAGGATGTCATACCGTCACAAGAATGGCGCCAGCACTGGGCATACTCATAAGAACTTAGTACCCAAATCAAAACCATAGTACCTGGTTCCATGGTCCTCAACAGGGCTGGCTCCTGGTTTGTGTGGGACCTTGGGCAACAGAGCAGTACAGTGCCAACTAATTCCCCAATATAATGGCTCCTTATGTTCCCAATACAATACAGTGCCCTCCTCTGTCTTACCCCCTTGTCCTGCTTTATGGAGAGAGCAGTATGTGCAGATGTCACATTCACTTACTGTTCATAGCTCTTTGGACTAACACCCCTTCCCTGTTCCCAGCCCTTCCCTGTTCTGGGAACCCTGTTGTCAGTGCTGGCGCAGGAAAGGGTTGGGGGTCCAAGGAGCTATGAGCAGTAAGTGAGTGTGAAATTGGCACTTACCACTCGGCTCTGTCAGTACAATGAGCCCTTCCATCTGTATTGATGAAAGTTTTCCATGCCCAACCAGAGTGGGCCCCCTCCCCAGGCGCTCTGGGTCCCGGCACCTGCCCAGTTTTGCCAGGTGCTGGCCCCGATCATGGTCCTTAGCCTCCCTATATGTGGCTTCCCAGGTGTTGGCAGTTGACCAAGAATGCCATACCATCACAAGAACCTAGCACCCAAGTCAAAACCATATCAATGTCAGTTAAAGGAGGTATCAGAATGGGATTACAAAGGTCCCCTTTAACAAAAACTTAAGGGCAATATGGCTTTCATTGGTTATAAATACCAACTTCATATTTAATAGGGTCCCACAACCTGCTAAAAGTTGAATACCCTACCCTAGTAAGGGTCACACCATGGATAGAAGTCTACAACTAGCCACCCTGGTTTACTATAAAATATCCTCTGTCAGGTGGATTGTACCAAGAGGTCTCGGGACAGACCAGGGGCCAGGACCAGACAAATGTCGAAACTAAAGATGGCCATACACATTAGATTTTGGACAGCCATAATACGACTATTCGTCCTAACAATCCCGCTAACAACATTAACAAGAAAACTGCCAATCGGGCCAAAAAATGGGCTGATAATTACCAACTTTTTGCCTTTCATGCCAAACACTGATATTTTCAGCTAACTTCCATCCAACACATATCTAACTCTACTGATGTTCTCTTGGTAGACAAATGTCTGCTGTCAGCACTTGCAAAAGACATTTGTGGTATTTTTGTAAAGAACCGTCAGCCAAAAAATTGGCCATTTAAGCAGAGTAATGAGTAAGGTAAGACCAATAGGGTTATTCACCGGTCCTATACACTGCCCTCATATTTCAGGGGGTTCCACAATTTGTGAAAAGTTAAATACCCAAGGTTATATCGATAGTAGATAGTCATGAGTCTACTAGTCACCATGGTGTACCACAAGACAAAAAAAGGCTCTGGTATAGACTAGCCCTCAGGTGGATTGCACCAAGAGGTCTCAGGACAGACCAGAGGTCAGGACCAGGCGAGTAGAAACTAAAGCTGGACATACACAATAGATTTTGGACAACCATGATGCGGCCGTCCGATCAATGATAGGATCGTATGAATGATCCCACCATCAACATTGACAACAAAATTAATCACCAACTTTTGGCCGATGTTCACCACTTTTGGCCTTTCATACCAAATCCTGATATTTTTGGCAAACCGCCAACCAGCTGATCTTCTTTGGGCAGACAAAGGTCTGCCGTTGGCTGTCGTGAATGGACATTTGCGGTATTTTTGCAAAGTATCATCGGCCAAAATTGGCGATTTCAGCTGACGAAAGACGTATGTGGAAGAGTGAAGAAATCAGGCGATACCTTTTAGAGGCTAACTGAGTATATTTATAAGTAAGCTTTCAGGAGTACTCGCTCCCTTCATCAGACATGGTGTGATACAAGAACTGAAAATTAACAGATTTTTATACACATGGTTTTCAAAGCATTTTAGAGTCCTTAAAAAAAAATTGCAATCTAAGTAGAGAAGTTATTTACAACAGGTCAAAAAAACAGTCTGGAAACTTGTGGTGCGTGACGGAGGGATCAGTAATTCTTGCTGTTATCTGTTTGCTATCAGGAGGTGATTTGTGTCCCTCACAGGTCACACATAGTGTGATTTGAAGCTGGCATGAATATTGAGTTCAGTTCATGGTTCATGCATAGTGTGACATGAAGCTGGCATGAATATTAAGTCCAAATTGCAGAGATTGAAATTTTTGCATAAATT
Source organism: Leptodactylus fallax (assembly GCA_947044405.1). Lineage (NCBI taxonomy): Eukaryota > Metazoa > Chordata > Amphibia > Anura > Leptodactylidae > Leptodactylus > Leptodactylus fallax. The sequence continues at coordinate 3,919,993 of CAMRHE010000181.1, forward strand.
TATACTCCCATTCTTTTCTTTTCTCCTGTGTCTTAAAATGTCCCTTTAAAACCACAACCCGCAAATCTTCAATAGAGTGGTTTTCTCCGGAGAAATGTGCGGCCACTGGGAGATCGGTTCTGCTGTTATTAATATTGGATCTGTGTGAGTTCATTCGTTGACTGAGTCTCTGCCCTGTTTCCCCCACATAGAGGCCTGTGGTGGGACATTGCACACACATTATGAGGTACACCACATTGGAAGACCTGCAGGAAAATGTCCCCCTAATTCTGTGCACCTGTTGTGACTGTGGGATAGGTACACTGTCAGCGGTGTGGATGTGCTTGCAGGTCATGCACCTTTTATGTAGGCAAGGTGAGGTGCCATTTTCAGTTGGGGCCTTCAGGGCACTCCGGACGATAATGCGCCTCAGGTTTGGTGGTTGTCGAAAGGAAAGGAGAGGGGGGACTGGAAATATGTCCTTGAGCCTGTTGTCCCTATGTAGCACAGGTTGGAGCTCCTTGGCAATCCTTCGTAGGATCTCCAGCTGTGGGTTGTAGGTGACTACTAGGGGCACTCGGGCATCTTTCTGGGTCTCTCTATATGTGAGCAGACTGTCTCTGTTAATGGCTGCTGCTTTGTTCAATTGGTTGTCTGTTACTTTTGGTTTGTATCCCAGTCTGAGAAATTTCATCCTCAGATCCAGGAGGTGCTTGTCCAGGTCTGTTTTGTCGGAGCAAATACGATTGTATTGTATAGCCTGGCTGTAGATTATAGATTGTCTTGTGTGCTTGGGGTGGAAGCTGTCGTTTCTCAGGTAGGCCGTTCTGTCAGTCAACGAATGAACTCACACAGATCCACCATTAATAACAGCAGAACCGATCTCCCAGTGGCCGCACATTTCTCCGGAGAAAACCACTCTATTGAAGATTTGCGGGTTGTGGTTTTAAAGGGACATTTTAAGACACAGGAGAAAAGAAAAGAATGGGAGTATAAATTTATGCAAAAATTTCAAACTCTGCAATTTGGACTTAATATTCATGCCAGCTTCATGTCACACTATGTATGACCTGTGAGGGACACAAATCACCTACTGATAGCAAACAGATAACAGCAAGAATTACTGATCCCTCCGTCACGCACCACAAGTTTCCAGACTGTTTTTTTGACCTGTTGTAAATAACTTCTCTACTTAGATTGCATTTTTTTTAAAGAATCCAAAATGCTTTGAAAACCATGTGTATAAAAATCTGTTAATTTTCAGTTCTTGTATCACACCATGTCTGATGAAGGGAGCGAGTACTCCTGAAAGCTTACTTATAAATATACTCAGTTAGCCTCTAAAAGGTATCGCCTGATTTCTTCACTCTTCCACTACTTTCAATGGCTAACACGGTACAACATTATACTACGAAAGACGTATGTGTATGGCCTGCTGAAGACTTTTACTGAGTCTCCACCTGCTAAGTAGGAGTTTGGGAAAAGTAGGTTGCAATCTCTGTAGGAGCTTTAATGGCCACCATGCTGATTTTAAACATCTTGGTTGAATTTATATTTACTGGGGATTTATTCTACCTTTAGAGAACTTCAAAATCCTCCCACTATTCTGAAGGTGGCGGAGAAGGAATATATAGGGTGTGTGTGTAGGGAGACGTGCTGTAGTGGGTCACTTGAGGTGAATAGTAAAGAAACACTTGAATAAAGGAGATCATGATCCGCAGATCTGAGCACAAGACAGATATGAAGAACATTGCTACAAGCTGGAGGACAGATGGTGCACGTGGCATCTGTTGTGTGTCTGTGCACTCCCTGTCACCTCCATAATCCACAGGAGAATGTCAGCGGCAGATATCTAACAACCCCACAGCTATGTGCGGAGAAAGGTCAACTACGGGCAATAATTTATCTATCTATCTATCTATCTATCTATCTATCTATCTCATATCTATTTATTTATTTATCTATCTATCTATCTCATATCTATCTATCTAGAGCAGAAAAATATAGCAGCCCTCTAATACAGCACAAGGGTATATAAAGAACTGAGATAAAACCTGCATTACTGCTATTATTGACATAAATAAACTAATATAACTATAGAAAAATATATAAATATGAGGTTCTTCGTTATACATATTTGATCAAACAGTAAAATGCCCACCTGCCCCGACAAGGCGACCTCATTCAGGTAGGACCCTACACTAATGCCTCTATTTGACCCAAAATAAGTCTATAATGTGAAAACCGGGCAATAACATACCTCTTATATTAGTTTATATATGTCAATAATAGCAGTAATGCAGGTTTTATCTCAGTTCTTTATATACCCTTGTGCTGTATTAGAGGGCTGCTATATTTTTCTGTTCTATTTATTCTATTTAATTTAATGTAATCTATTTGTCTATTTATTTATCTATGTCATCTATCTACCCCATATCTATCTATCTATCTATCTATCTATCTATCTATCTATCTATCTCATCTATCTATCTATCTATCTATCTATCTATCTACCTATCTATCTATCTATCTATCTATCTATCTATCTATCTATCTCATATCTATCTATCTATCTATCTATCTATCTATCTATCTATCTATCTATCTATCTATCTCTATCTATCTATCTATCTATCTATCTATCTATCTATCTATCTATCTATCTTCATATCTATCTCATATCTATCCCATATCTATCTACCTATCTATCTATCTATCTCTATCTATCTATCTATCTATCTATCTATCTATCTATCTATCTATCCCATATCTATCTACCTATCTATCTCACATCTACCTATCTATCTATCTATCTATCTATCTATCTATCTATCTATCTATCTATCTATCTATCTATCTATCTATCTATCTATCTATCTATCTCATATCTATCTATCTATCTATCTCATATCTATCTATATATCTCATATCTATCTATCTATCTATCTATCTATCTATCTATCTCATATCTATCTATCTCATTATCTATCTATCTATCTATTTATCTATCTACCCTATCTATCTATCTACTACCTATCTATCTATCTATCTATCTATCTATCTATCTATCTATCTATCTATCTATCTGTCTATCTATCTCTATCTATCTATCTATCTATCTATCTATCTATCTATCTATCTATCTATCTATCTATCTCATATCTATCTATCTATCTATCTATCTATCTCATATCTATCTATCTATCTATCTATCTATCTATGTATCAATCATCTATGTACAGTATATCAACTGTATGTACATTACTCCATAAGTGTTATTCATACTGTTCTCTATAATGTCTATAGAATGTACAGAATATATCACCTTGGGTCGATTAGTTGTTCCACCTGGTGACCAGCACTACTCCTTCTACAACACATATGGCCGTCCTACATGTTTACTGTTTCCAGGACTCCGCAGAGCTCCCCATAAAGCCCCATATGCTGCAAGCTTATGAGTACCCAGAGAAGGAGACAACATCCACTTTTTGGCCGCTCTGTCGGCTTCTAATTAGGTGGAGAACTTCTACATTATTTCCACCACCGTAAAATGGAGAAGTTCTCCCACCGAGTTTAAAGTATCTGACGCTTTCCTTGTGTTTTCCTTCAGGAGATTTTTTTTTTTCCATGGCTGAGTTTTCACAGTTGATGTTGAATATTCATAACATGGAAACGATTGCCAGAAAACTAAAAACAGAGCTCTTGGCAGGACGGCGTCATTCACCGGCGCTCGTGTAATGAGGCAGCAGATTTTTTTGTTCGCCCATAAGCAGATTGTACCTATGGCCCCCAAAAAAGTTAATACAGGACGACCAACTGTATATACATTGATTGCTTTATGGTAATCCTGAATATTGGAGAATCTGACTGCGACCACGTCCTGGTAATGCTGGATTACAGAAATTCTACAGTACTAACCCCAGATACCGACTACGACCAGGTGACTTCAGAGATCTTCAGTCCTCCATTTAAGGTTAACCATGGACTATCTCAATTAGAGATGAGCAAATCGAAGTTGATGAAGTGGAATTTGATCCAAATTTTAGGAAATCTTCAATTCGCATCAAATCCGGATTTCCTCACGCTTCGTGGTATCAAATCGCATTTTAAACTAAGGGCATGTCGGAATAGCCTTTAGAAAAGCTATTCTACTCCTACCGTTGCCATTGCATCACGCCCCCTGTGAGGTCCTGGTCCTCCTAGCTTGTGTAGTAAAAGAATCAAAATGGCCGCCGGGCATGCGCAGAGCCTCTTGGAATAGAATCAAGATGGCCGCCGGACATACGCAGAGCTGCTCGGAATAGAATCAAGATGGCAAAAGGACATGCGCAGAGCTGCTTGTGGCGGCCATCTTTATCCTATTCCTACACAGGCGGCTCTGCACATGTCTGGTGGCCATCTTGATTCTATTCCGAGCGGCTCTATGCATGTCCGGCGGCCATCTTGATTCTATTCCAAGCGGCTCTGCGCATGTCAGCGGACCTGGACATCGCAGGGCGCGTGATGCAATGGCCAAGGTGGAAGTAGGATAGACTTTCTAAAGGCTATTCCGACGTGTCCTTAGTTTAAAATACATATCCCCATATCCCCAGGATCTCTGCAGCCAGGAAAGTAGCTGTTTTTAACGTGATTCTCCACAAATTAATTCGGACCGAGGCAAATTGTTTTGGAAAATTCGGCGAAGCTGCCGAATCGAATTTTTCAGAAATTCGCTCATCTCTGATATCAGGAGAGCCTCCACACTTGACATAGTAAAGTCATTTTTGGAACAACCCATGAAATAACTTATAAATATAATGTCCCTGACTCCTTCCTTATCTTCTGATTCCTTCTTGATCTCCTTTGTCCTGTGGTGAGTCAAGATTTCTTCAACATATTTTGGTAACCGGGTTGTGAACTGATGTTATTGTATTCACGTGAAGATGATAAACCTGAGATTTGTGGTGGAGCGGCCTTTATATGAAAGCTCTGGCTCAAGGCAATGCTTCTCCTCCCTCCCCTTTCCTCAATGAATTTTAGCTTTTCTTGGATTGTTTTTTATTATTTTCTGTTGACTGCGTCCAAACTGAAGGCTGAAGGCACTTACGGCGAAGACAAGAGAACTTCTTGGATGGTGTCCACTTCTGAAACATGTTCTATCTGCCGATCAGTTCACATTTCATTGCTGTTTGCTTCAGTTTTTTTTTTTTTGGTGGGGTTTGTATTGGCCTCTATTTAGTGTAGATGTAGGAGGGGGCAGAGTTGTTCCTCTGCTCTGGTAGATAAAGGAGCTCAAAGATCTATTTGCCTGCCTACGGTATCTATATAGGGGCAGTACAAAGATATGGTGGCAAATCTTTGTAGGGGTCCTAATTTTTGGATAGTCTCTACATGCCCCTGGTGATCTGCTGTAGACAGTCAGGAACCAGGCACTAAGGGGCTTTATCAAGACCACCATTTTCCACACCAATCTTGATAATTCCTGCCCCGTTGGAGTTTGCACCTGGTTTATAACAAGGTGCAACTTCGGAGTTTTGTGCAACTAAACAGAAATCTATGGCAACTTTGCACTGGCGTAGATTACTGACATAAATGGTGATAAATCTGGACCTGCCTCACCATACCCCTACCACACCCTGAAGAGACCCCATATATAATAATAGCACTTCCGATTCATGCTGAATAAGTTCTAACCGAAACGAACCAGAGGGCCGAACCTAAGAAATATTCATCGAAAAGAATCTCATGAAGTTCAGCCATCTGTAATGACCAGGTGTATGCCTCATCATAAAATAGCCCCATCCTCTATCAAGACCATACATAGAAAATACTGGTCTGGATAGAAATCCTCCCCACCAACAAAATTGACAAACCCCACCATGATAAAACTCTACCTTAGACCACACAGTCTAAAGGTCTGCCAAAGTTACTACAATGGTTCATGTTGAACGTTTCCAATAAGGGCACAAAGAGGGCAGTATGGCGGTGTTATTTAGTCCCATATGGCGGTGTAATCTCTCTATTTGTTTAGCTCACACCTGTATATAGTACAATCCATTCTCATGGGGAATTACAGCATAAGGATAGACATTCCATAATAATTCCTACAATCCTGTCACTGTGATACAAGTCTAGTGGTGTTAGGTGCATTTGTAATCGGAGCAAAACTCATCCAACACTTCCCAGGCTCTCACCACGATCGCTGCGCGCTGTGGTTAGAGATGTTCTGCCAGAGCCATCACTTTCCTATTGACATTATAACAGGGGCTGTCGTCAGTCGGGACGCGCTGTTTACTTCCCAACATTCAAGGAGACCACAACAGAAAGTGAAGAGTGTTGTTTCGATAAAGTCAAAATTTTTAATTTCGATTTCCCATCTGTGGGTGCCAGGGTGCCTTCACAGTACATCCTCTGATCCCGGACTATGTTATGTGTGGGAAAAGCTCAGATAAACACATCGTAGATGGAAGGGGGGGGGTGTCTATAGGGTGTAACTTTATGGAATAGATGATACGGTTAGGAAAATTGCAAAATAAAATTCATAACAAGTTGTAGGATGGGAATGTGAATGGAAAGTTAAAGGCAGAACAAAAGCTATAAACCTTAATGGGAGAGTGTAGTGGGCATGCTCTGTGTCGTGCAGAGAGAGGGAGGAGGGAGGAGGAGGTGAACTCTGTATAAAACTTACTAAGGAATGCAAATTTAGCCTTATGTGAAACACCTGATGTTTATTCTAGAAATGACTTAAGAAACGTGATATCCAACTGTATACTCTTTACCTATAGACAATTATCCACAATTTCTTTTCTTTTCTAGGTCCTCCAGGACCAAAGGGAGACCAAGGTCATGAAGGAATGGAAGGAGAACCAGGTTTTCCCGGGCTTCCTGGGTTAGCAGGTGACAACAATTTATCTACAATTTTGAAAGGATTTTCTTCTGTGACATCATATTGAGTAGGGATGGTCAATGGTGAACAATCTATGTTAATAAAGGAACCTTGAGCAGAACAATCTTCTATTTCATCCTTTAGCATTCTCAAAAAGTAAGGAAACCGTCTTTCTAGAGCCACCTATAGGTAGGTACTAGAAATGAGCAAACTGGTTTGTGTGCGAGCTTGGTTTGTTACAAATTTTTCAAAAATTTTGGGTTCAGCTGAACACAAAGTTTTTGGTTTTGCCAACCACGAATCACTATTATGCTCTGAGGTCTCTTCAAACCTTAGAGTATAAGAATCGGAGGTCCTGGGTAGGTGTGTAAACATAATAAAGTCATACTCACTGGCCCTCACCTCTCCTGGACGCCTTCATGGTCCTCTTCAGTCATCTTCCAGCCTCCTGGGTGATGTCACGGGTTCTGGGGACTGCTGACTCCCAATTACAGGCCATGGTAGTTCACCAGACACCGTGACTTCACCCAAGAGGACAGAGGAGGCCAGACGATGACCAAAGAGGACCACAATGAAGTGCCAAAAACCATGAAGGAGCCGAGGAGAGGAGAGGAGAGGAGAGGGAAGTTGAATGTGAGTGTATATTATGTTTCCACGCCTTTATGTATTATATTATGGTGTGTAAGGAGATCACAGAGAATAATGAGAGCACTTCTGGTTCAGACTAACCAAATTCAGTTTGAAAGGAAACTGGTGGGGCGAACCTCACGAATATTCACGAAACAAATATTGTGAGGTTTGCCCATCTCTAGAAGGCACCCTGTAAGTCAAAGTCCGACCTAACCAAAGGCCTTAAGATATGACCAGGAATATTATCCAAGCCAGAGACATCCATCATAACTAGTCATGTTTTAGGGCTCTTCAATTGGTCAGACATGGACAGAGCAGCTACCTATAGGTGTCACTAGAGAGACAGTTTTCTCTAGTTTGCATACATTTCCCAGGGAACATTGCCTGTAGGACTCTCCTCAAGGAAAACAAATTCCTTCCAAGTAATCCTTTGGTATTGTACGTCCCTTCAGTTTTGACTTAGATACCTCACTACGAGACCTCCTTTTGATACAGGAGACCACCTGCTACTTTCCTCTTCCCACCCTCGTCTTAGGGGGCATAACTTGAAACTTCTGGGCATCAATGCAAAATCTTCAAAAGAGCCCCCCCTGCCATACGCCTTTCTGGTGTCTTCTGTTGTATCGGGGTCCTTGGACAAGTCGACTGCCACATCTGCCCCCCATACCTCTGCTAGTTGGTTTCCTAAAATTGATAGGAATTACACCCTCTTCCAGGAAACACTGGTAACATCAGGTTGGCATGTGGTGTGTTAATATACTGAGGCATATTAGAGTAACACGAGTTTAGATGCGGATGGGGGTATTACATGATTACCCAATGGTACTTTAACCCTTCATGTCACAGTTGATTTGTCTCATCTATTACGGACACAGATGACGTACCTTGCCAATATTCTTTTTGCCTCCCGTCCCCCCATTCATTATCCACTACCCAAACCATTGCTCATTTTACCTGTCAATAGCCCTTGGACGCGGCATGTTGTTTATTTCAGCTGAACATTTCACGTCCATTACAATCTCTGTACGATCTGCACTTTGTGTAAAATTACAGCAACTACTAAACTACTTCCACATGTGATAGTCACATCCATCATATTATCCTGAGCAGCCGAGGCCGCCTCATCCTGCAAGTAATCTACAGTAATGAGAGGGGAATTATAGGAAATATAAGACAGGGAATTATCAGTGACCCTCCCCAATATATGTACACATACATAACGTACTGCTTCATCTATGTATCTATCTATCTATCTATCTATCTATCTACTATCTGCTGTAGATATAGATAATATCCTTAGCTATACTGGAAAATGACAATAAAATTACTGTAGGTTCAATGTAACATCATATATTCCAGGGGTGTCCATTACTATAGTCTAATATACATAAGATTAATGTTCAAAAAATTATACTCTGTAACGATGAGATGTGGTAAAGAGTGAAAAACCTCTAATAGTGTTATTACAGTATCTACATATCATTCATATATCAAAGAAAGAACCATTTGTAATTGGTAAATCCAGTAATCTGTCACATGTGGGACTACAAAACTGTCTAAGAATATAACTACTATAATACTGCCCCTATGTACAAGAATATAACTACTATAATACTGCCCCTATGTACAAGAATATAACTACTATAATACTACCTCCTATGTACAAGAATATAACTACTATAATACCGCTCCTATGTACAAGAATATAACTACTATAATACTGCTCCTATGTACAAGAATATAACTACTATAATACTGCTCCTATGTACAAGAATATAACTCTATAATACTGTCCCCTATGTACAAGAATATAACTACTATAATACTGCTCCTATGTACAAGAATATAACTACTATAATACTACCTCCTATGTACAAGAATATAACTACTATTATACTGCCCCTATGTACAAGAATATAACTACTATAATACTGTCTCCTATGTACAAGAATATAACTACTATAATACTGCCCCTATGTACAAGAATATAACTACTATAATACTGCTCCTATGTACAAGAATATAACTACTATAATACTGCCCCTATGTACAAGAATATAACTACTATAATACTGCTCCTATGTACAAGAATATAACTACTATAATACTGCTCCTATGTACAAGTATATATATACTATAATACTGCCTCCTATGTACAAGAATATAACTACTATAATACTGCTCCTATGTACAAGAATATAACTACTATAATACTGCTCCTATGTACAAGAATATAACTACTATAATACTACCTCCTATGTACAAGAATATAACTACTATAATACTGTCCCCTATGTACAAGAATATAACTACTATAATACTGCTCCTATGTACAAGAATATAACTACTATAATACTGCTCCTATGTACAAGAATATAACTCTATAATACTGTCCCCTATGTACAAGAATATAACTACTATAATACTGCTCCTATGTACAAGAATATAACTACTATAATACTGCTCCTATGTACGAGAATATAAGTACTATAATACTACCTCCTATGTACAAGAATATAACTACTATAATACTGCCCCCTATGTACAAGATTATAACTACTATAATACTGCTCCTATATACGAGAATATAACTACTATAATACTGCTCCTATGTACAAGAATATAACTACTATAATACTGCTCCTACGTACAAGAATATAACTACTATAATACTGTCCCCTATGTACAAGAATATAGCTACTATAATACTGCTCCTATGTACAAGAATATAACTACTATAATACTGCTCCTATGTACAAGAATATAACTACTATAATACTGCTCCTATGTACAAGAATATAACTACTATAATACTGCTCCTATGTACAAGAATATAACTACTATAATACTGCTCCTATGTACAAGAATATAACTACTATAATACTGCTCCTATGTACAAGAATATAACTACTATAATATTGCTCCTATGTACAAGAATATAACTACTACAATACTGCCTCCTATATACGAGAATATAACTACTATAATACTGCCTCCTACCAGTTGTGATTCGCCATCTTTTTCCCAGTTCCTCTATGTTGTAGACACCTGTTTTCTGGCACTGGCCCCGGGGCCACCTCACAATCTCACGCTGTTCCCATAATCACGGCTGCACCCGATTGAATCCAGAGTGTGATGTTCTGTCCTTCTTCTGCCAATATACAAATTCTATCAGCTTGTCAAACATTTGTTGTGTTTCAGCGCTTGTTTATTTAGCACGTTGTAAATACGTCGGCAGCCGCTGCCATCTCATTCGCCTCTAGACAAGGAGAGGTCGTTCACACTGCTTGAAATAGAACTTTGGAAATTTCCTATTTTCAGCTTCTACTCGCAAGAATCTCTGCTCATTGGCATTGGCTGTAAGGCATATAGAATAATAGGTACCCCGCAGTACATGGGGCCCCCAAAATGGACTATGCAACTACAGTCTGTCATTTGATCCCAAAAATACTGCCAACTAAGTGTCACTAAACTCTCGCATACAGTATAGCAGCATACACTAGACAGTAGGATAATAGTTGGGGACCCTATCCCAAGCACTGGCATCAAAAATGGAAACTGATCATTATCTTTAAGGGTTTTCTATTTCCTTCTCCCACACACACCTCTCCGATCCCATTAAAGGAATGTGGTCAGGTACAACGCATAATACGGATGTCTCCCAGTTACGAGTAATAATAATGTCCCTAGCGTGGAAACCATTGCTATTATATAATATAGAGCTGCTAAAAACAGTGGGGGAAGGGCAGTGACAACAGTTATGAACACATTTCTGCCTCATATATTCTGGTTGTCAGAATGGTTATTTTGCATCTATTTAGACCACTATTTTTTGTTTTACAGGTCTTCCAGGTGAAAGAGGTCTTCCTGGTCTGCCTGGTGAAAAAGGAGATCAGGGCAATATTGGGCTTCCTGGTAGTATGGGTCTACGTGGACTTAAAGGTACCTTATTTTCCCTTGTGCTCCTTTTGTAAATTTGATTGGAGAGAAGGTGACATGGACTTACCTCTTGCCCCCAGAAATGGTGGGCTTGAGATTGATTAGGCATTGACACTTAGGAAGTCCATGGCCTATGGAAATTTTTTAAAAGCTGGTAAACCTATAAACAACCTTACAAACCAATCTCCAAATCCACACAACAACCATCTGTGGGTCTTTTATTGCTTTGGTCTATGGAGTGGTATGCTGAGAGGGGGTCAAATATGAGTATGGGTCCCACCAGTTCCATCTTGCTTGAAGTTCCTACATGGTAAAGACTGGGGTTACATTATTGGGAGGGCACAAGGGGCACACATCCCAGGTCCACCACCTACATTCCGATGGGGAGAACCAGTTTCCAACAGGTCCAAGGAAGATATTGACATGTTTAGAGTTTTAACTTCTCATGAAAGAGCTGAAGGAGTAGACAAGTGTTCATATGAAGTCTATGGAGGTCCTTGGGTTGGATTCCTATGGTTTACTTGCAATTGTGTGTCAAGAGGTACTTAGTCCTAAATCTATGGTGGAAGCTTCCATAATTTTTTTTGCCATCAACCTTAGTACTTCTCTGTACAGACCATAGTTGTTTATATTCCTCTTAATAAGACAGGCATGGGCGTTCGGTGTCTTAGATCTTCTTGATGTTTTTGAATCATGTGCTTCTTACATTAGACTCTTATTCTTAACTCCCTGCAGTCAATTTTGTAATCTAGTAAAATATCTAAGGCTCTTGAAATAGTTTGATGATGACACGAGGCCGCCGGATCTGAGAATGTTTCTGGACAAAAGTAAAAACAAATACAATTAATTCCAATCTTTCTGAGATGATTTAAAACAAACTTTGGCGTTCCTGGCTCCGACCTTCTGGCTTTTTCTCCGGGATTGTCTTCTGCAATTGATAGCACACACGCACAATAAGCTCTGCCTCTGAACTTCCTACATGGTAAAGACCAGGGTCTCAGATTATTTGGAGAACACAAGGGGCATATGTTCCAGGTCCAGAACTTTGGTGACCTACAGGGTTGCCACCACCCACCTTCTCCTGCCTAAATCACAACTGGAGGGATAACCAATTGTCCACCAGATGCCAGTGACCTATTTACATGGTTAGAGTTCACACTGCTCATACAAGAGGTGGACAACCATGCATGTGAAGTCAAAGGGAGTCATTGGGCTGGGAAGGCTACACATTTGTTTGCATGCCACCATTATGGTACATTTGGTTGCAATAGGTGCCATGAGGTTGCGAAGGTAGAGTAGATGCTCCCACCAATTTTTCATCTTAGGACCTTCATCAACCTTAGTCCGTCTCTGTACAGACCATAGTTTCATATATTCCACTGATGAGATCTATTAAAACCAACAAAGGTGCTCGGTTTCTCAGATCTTGTCAATATTTTTGAATCATCTGCTTCTTACATTTGGCTTATGTGGAAGTTTCTTCTTAAATTCTTGAGAAAGTAACTCACCGCAGTAAATTTTCTAATCTAGTAAAATATCTTGGCTTCTTGCAATAGTTTAATGATGACACAAGGCCGGAGGATCTGAGATTGTTCCTGGACAATAGTAAAAACAAATACAATTAATACCAATGTTCCTGAGATGTCATAAAACAAAGTTTGGCGTTCCTGGCTCCGACCTTCTGGCTTTCTCTCCGGGATTGTCTTCAGTCAATGAGAGCACTCACGCACAATAAACTCTGCCTTTCCGTGACATAAGGAATTGTGCCTGAGGCAGCTTGACAAAGATTAATGCTAATGGGGCGGTGGACATAAGTGATATAACACCCTATAAGGGCTGTATGTAACCAGGCTCCAAGATGGCTGCCAAGATCTTCCAATGCCAAGGAGAGGCGAATGCCCAAATAGCTCAAACTGAAATACAGTTAGCTACCTACAAATGACCTTTGTCCTGAGGTTGAAATATCTCACTTGTCCATAAAGGACTGTTTAACTGGTATATAAGTTACACAACAGATAGATGGGGATGAAAGTAGCATTATGGGGTATCGGGGGGGGGGGGGGGGGCTGAAGGGTACAGGGATGGCATGCAACTATTCGGATATAGATACACCTGGTGCCAGTGATGGGACAAATTCATAGGTGGCCAAGACAGAGATTTTAGGATGCCTTCAACTAGCCTTTACTGTCTTCCCTACCTCTCCCCAATGGTACTATAGGCAGCACCTACTTTACCTGCCCATCTTCCTGCCCCAGCCTAGTACTTATTAAGCCATGCTAGTCAATTCATCCTTTAGTGGTATTTAAGAGTATGTTCACACACTTTTTTCACACTATTTCCGAAACAAAAATCTGATGGCTGGATTCACTCCACCAGCAGAATAGTGAGTTCAGCTCTGGTGTATAATACAGGATGTAACTCAGGATCAGTACAGGATAAGTAATGTAATGTATGTACACAGTGACTGTACCAGCAGAATAGTGAGCGCAGCTCTGGTGTATAATACAGGATATAACTCAGGATCAGTACAGGATAAGTAATGTAATGTATGTACACAGTGACTGTACCAGCAGAATAGTGAGTGCAGCTCTGGAGTATAATACAGGATGTAACTCAGGATCAGTACAGGATAAGTAATGTAATGTATGTACACAGTGACTGTACCAGCAGAATAGTGAGTGCAGCTCTGGAGTATAATACAGGATGTAACTCAGGATCAGTACAGGATAAGTAATGTAATGTATGTACACAGTGACTGCACCAGCAGAATAGTGAGTGCAGCTCTGGAGCATAATACAGGATGTAACTCAGGATCAGTACAGGATAAGTAATGTAATGTATGTACACAGTGACTGTACCAGCAGAATAGTGAGTGCAGCTCTGGAGTATAATACAGGATGTAACTCAGGATCAGTACAGGATAAGTAATGTAATGTATGTACACAGTGACTGCACCAGCAGAATAGTGAGCGCAGCTCTGGAGTATAACACAGGATGTAACTCAGGATCAGTACAGGATAAGTAATGTAATGTATGTACACAGTGACTGTACCAGCAGAATAGTGAGTGCAGCTCTGGAGTATAACACAGGATGTAACTCAGGATCAGTACAGGATAAGTAATGTAATGTATGTACACAGTGACTGTACCAGCAGAATAGTGAGCGCAGCTCTGGTGTATAATACAGGATGTAACTCAGGATCAGTATAGGATAAGTAATGTAATGTATGTACACAGTGACTGCACCAGCAGAATAGTGAGTGCAGCTCTGGAGTATAATACAGGATGTAACTCAGGATCAGTACAGGATAAGTAATGTAATGTATGTACACAGTGACTGCACCAGCAGAATAGTGAGCGCAGCTCTGGTGTATAATACAGGATGTAACTCAGGATCAGTACAGGATAAGTAATGTAATGTATGTACACAGTGACTGCACCAGCAGAATAGTGAGCGCAGCTCTGGAGTATAATACAGGATGTAACTCAGGATAAGTAATGTAATGTATGTACATGGTGATGTATATTACAGTATATCTATAGGTAAACTTAAAACTAGTGGATTGGGAGGTTACGCTATAATAGAAAGTGTTTTCCTCCAGATTCAGGGCTTGCTTTGGAGAATGTGACTTTTATATCTCATGTTCCTTGTCCCGAAGAGCCAAATCTAATTAATCCTGTATATCAATAAATGGAGGAGAAGTCGGAGAGTTGGGACCTGAATAGTCACGATTTCTCCTGGCTTGTGCCCTACCCCTCTCCACTTCGCCTCGCGGCAGCTTAAATAACTCGCTCTTCACTCGCACACTTGCGTATTGGTTTCAGCCACATTATTGGCCACCACCATTATCCTCCATCTTTATACCATTTCATTCTATACATTTTGCTGTCATAATCTGTTCCCGTCACCATCTCCATCGCAGGGATCTTCTATTTTGCACATTACTTAAAATAACTACATGTTTATAGAAATCAGGAGAAGGACCTGGAAAGAATTTGCCAAACCAGAATGATGGGGTGGCCAGGAATGTGAGGTCACTATGACTGGAAGCGATTCCATACATCTCAGCCAAAACCAAGAAGTGCTGAAGTTTTATGGCTGTGATGTAAGTGTGGTATTTCATGACCGGTGCTTACTGGGGATCTTCACGTCCAGTTAGTGGTGATATTTATCAGGTTTTCCCTTCATTGCCCTTCTTGGGCTATCTCACTGTGTGGCTCACACTTGTACTTTCTAATGGGATATTCCATGTTTCCAGGTAGTAAAAGTGGGGGAACAATATGTAGGCTGGAATATAATATTCAGCCCTGAATCTGACGTCACACATGAGTAACACATTCTGTGTTTACTAAGAAGTGACTCCAGACACACTGATGCTCGGGGTACCGGATAATGACACACTGACACTTGGGGTACAAGATAATGGCACACTCATAATTGGGGTACAGGATAATGACACGCTGATACTTGGGGTACAGGATAATGACAGGCTGACACTTGGGGTACAGGATAATGACTCGCTGACACTTGGGGTACAGGATAATGGCACACTCATAATTGGGGTACAGGATAATGACACGCTGATACTTGGGGTACAGGATAATGACAGGCTGACACTTGGGGTACAGGATAATGACACGCTGACACTTGGGGTACAGGATAATAACACACTGACACTTGGGGTACAGGATAATGACACGCTGATACTTGGGGTACAGGATAATGACACGCTGACACTTGGGGTACAGGATAATGACAGGCTGACACTTGGGGTACAGGATAATGACACACTGACACTTGGGGTACAGGATAATGACACACTGACACTTGGGGTACAGGATAATCACACGCTGAGACTTGGGGTACAGGATAATGACATGCTGACACTTGGGGTACAGGATAATGACACGCTGACACTTGGGGTACAGGATAATGGCACACTCATAATTGGGGTACAGGATAATGACACACTGATACTTGGGGTACAGGATAATGACAGGCTGACACTTGGGGTACAGGATAATGACAGGCTGACACTTAGGGTACAGAATAATGACACTCTGACACTTGGGGTACAGAATAATGACAGGCTGACACTTGGGGTACAGAATAATGACATGCTGACACTTGGGGTACAGAATAATGACACTCTGACACTTGGGGTACAGAATAATGACATGCTGACACTTGGGGTACAGAATAATGACAGGCTGACACTTGGGGTACAGGGTAATGACACGCTGACTCTTGGGGTACAGGATAATGACAGGCTGACACTTGGGGTTAATGTTCACTTTCACCCGGCCAGCTATTAGTATTCATTATACTGTGACATCAGCTCAGTGCAGTGAATACTAATATGGAGGTTTCTGTGGATTCTTCCATCTATTTAAAGGCTCGGTCTGTTTAATCATTCATGAGATTTGTTCAGGGTCTCGAACCCGGGATGTTGTGTATGAGAGGCAGGCACCCTAATAATTGAGTTACAGGCTCAGATGTTATCCATCGGAAAATTTCTGTGACCAAGCTTCAATAGTTTTTTTCTTTGTATGCTTAAAGTATTGGTATATGCCAGTACACTGCATGTTTAAAAAAAAAATTATATATTCCTTTAAGCATAAAATGTGCTGGCATATAGAGATAAATCTCCTTATATCAGGATATTATGAATGTAAAGATGAGTACTATTGAAGCTTTTGGTAAGAGAAATTCTTTCATTAACAAAAATTAAGACTTTATATATTATATTATATTTAGCTTACGTATATAGCGCCATCATATTCCACAGCGCTTTTACAGATATTGTCAGTCACTGTCCCATATTGGACTCACAATCTATATTCCCTATTAGTATGTTTTTGGAGTGTGGGAGGAAACCCACCAAACACGGAGAGAACATACAAACTCCTTGTAGATGTTTTCCTTGGGAGGATTTGAACCCAGGACCCCAGCACTGCAGTGCTAACCACTGAGCCACCATGTTGCCCACTGTCGCTCATGTTTTAGGGTCTCCACCTACACTATACAAGACCTTGGGTTTGAAACCCGGGACAGACACAATGAAAAAACAAATAGAGTAAAACTTAAATAGACGGAGAATCTCTTTGTAATTTTTTAATAAGTTTTACTAATTTCTAAAGAAAAATGTATAAATTTATATATATATATATAATTGATATAGTATATATATTTTGGAAATTTCTGTAACCGTTACAAACCACACAAAAAAAATTAACACAGTATTTTCAGTTACCACTAAGCGGCGTAAATAAAGATGGCGCAAATTATTATTTTTGATTATTTTAATAAATAGTGAATACCTGTGGTTTGATATTAACCTATGGGATCTGAATATACTTAGCTGCACCCTTTTATACAGACCACACCCCTTGAAAAGGCCACTCCCACTTTTACCACGATCTGACGTTCCCAAATCATCCTACGAGGGGCTCTCCTAATTTGACATCCCCGACCCTCTGCTACCAAGGTGTCTGATGTTCATCTCATGACATAAGGATTAATCTATATAAATTTTTTAAATTTCTTAGTGGAAAATGCTAGAAGAATTTCCTCTCTTCCAATGATAAGTGGTCCCACATAGAGCAGCGGTGCCTCAGACATGTTGTTGTAACTTCTATCAGAGGAACGTTCCCCCCCATGCCTGGTATAACAGCAGGTTTGTGTCTTATCTTTGGTAAGGTTCCCAGTAACTTGTTGGGTTTCAACCATGTTATTTCAGATTTTGCATTCATTTTGGTAATTTTAATACCATTCCCGGTAAACCAAGAGTCTGCAAAGTGAATTAATGACACCGAGTATGGACGAGGCCGGAGCTGGCAGTGCCAAGGACAGGGGAGCACAGTGTGAGAGCTGATACCTGAGAGCAAAAACAAACACCCGGGCAGATGACTGATCCTCCGAGTCTCTGGCTCTCGCCCCACACCTCTCCCCGCAGAACAAAAAGTCACCGACTCCCCGGCCAACTTTGTGCTCTCACAATGAGAGGATTATACAGGGATAAACCTGACGGACATTTTATTTATGCATCAACGAAACGTATCGAGAAGAAGAAGAAGGAATCTTTTTGTTTTCACATATTTCAAGGAAGACTTGGCTTTAGGTTGGATATATCTGACATGTGGAATAATAAAACCAGGTAACCTCAGGACAGGGAGCAAGGGAGGACGGCATCAGGAGCCAGAGGACTGAGATGCCCAGCTGGGCTGGTTTCTGATCTGTGGGGCCACTAGGGGGCATCACATTTGAATGCAGTATTTATAGTGTCACCAAACCTAAAAATCAAGGGGGTCCACAAGACCCTTTTCTATCTAAGGATGTAGTATCTGGGGCTTCATGATACGGAATTCTTCAGTTGAGATAGACATTTCTTCTGCTTGACACAGACGCTCATTCTCCAAGCGATATAGTTGGGGATTAGGCCTTCTTGGAAATTACATGAACCTCCTGGCAAAAAATTATAAATGCCTTACAAGTCTGACATAAAGTTCACTTCAAGGAACCTCTTTAGTAACAGAATTGTTCCCTGTGATCTGTTCCGTTTACCAATTTGTGAAGAATATCGCCTTGCCAAGCCCCTTGGCCTACCTGCGATCACCCTTCTTAACCTTCCACTCACAACCCGTGAGCGGACTGAGTTCGTAGGATAGAATGAAACGAGCTTTATAAATTTTATATATTTAATAACCCAAGTGGGTCGGTACTAATTAATAGCATATACAGAAATATACAATATTAATATGATCAAGCATAAATATATGAGCAAAAGATCAATGATACAGCACACAAAACAAAAATGGAAATAAAGTATAGAGTAATACCAGACCTAAGCCTCTTAGCTGTCTCTCTTCCAGGCTTCACACAAAGACCAAAGACCTCACCCCACCCCAGTTGTGAAGACCTTTTCCAGCTCCACCCTTAACCCCCCCAGCCAGCCCTCTCCTGACGAAAAGAGGAATCTATGCCGGTTAGAAGGAAAGATGGATGCCTGGGTTAGTTGCAGGTCATTAGCCCGCCCTCCCCCCTTTGGACAACTGGAAAGGCCCTCTCTCCATGGTATGCACATAAAACCACTGGAGCGAATTGACCACCAATGTAAACACAGCTCTATATTCCTACAGATATGTGAGACTGATACGAATAAAGAATGATACATGTCCAAGGAAGATACATAAATTGAGGGTCTCATCCTCACACAATTGTTCTCTTAAAGTAACAGAAAAAGAAGAAAAAAACTGATAAAAATATAATGAAATCTTCCGGTTGTGTCGAAGCAGCTCAGCCATGTTTCTGGTCTGTGTCGACGGTATATATAAGGCTGCAGCAGGAACCTCCCCCCACTGCCCTATCTTCGATCATTAAGCTGCTCCCCGCTGGGATGTTGCTTTCAGAAAATTACAACTTTTTACATAAAAAAACTCCGGAACAACTGTCTAAGATGGGGGTCTCTGATTTGATTGCTATCCCTAGTTATGTCTCAAGATTCTTTAGTTGGCTGGACATGGATTTGCAGGGTGTCTACTAATAGTTGGCACTGGAGAGACAGGTTTCTGTTGAGGGCCACTAGGGGCAGAAAAGGAGGGTCTTGCCCCAAGTGGCTCCCATCACTTCTAAATTTAGGGACCTTATGTTGCTAAAAAAAATTAAAGAGAAACTTTACTCAATTTTACCATTATACTAGTTCCTGTGAATAAGTAAATATCAAATATGCTCAAGCTATATTAAACCATAAGATTGACTCTTTGCTTTAAGACATGAAAGGAGGTCAGGGGTTTGGACTTCTAGATTCCAGAGTATCTTGCTTCTATTGAGATCAGGTTCTCCATTGACTTCCTTGATGAAGTGGTTTTGTCGTCCTTCCGTTTTGTGTTGATTTGTAGAACTATAGACATAGAAACGGACAATTTATCTGTAGGGCTATAAATATGGACAGCAACTATCTACAGAACGATAGATATAGACCAGTGGTGATGTCAGGCCTGGCAACTCGTCCTGCCATGTCTTGCCTGGTGTTTGAGCTTCCTGTGCTGGCTCTTGTTCCCTCTTCTTCTGTTCCTGATATGACACCTACTGTATTTGACCCTGATCCTTACCTTGCCCTTGCTCCTAGATATTGCCCCTGACTTATCCCTTGGATAGTTCATCCGGTATCACTTATTTTACTTCTGGTCCTGACCTGTGGTCATGTTTCCGACTATGCTCCCATCTGTGGCCTTTCAGCTCCTGACTGGTCTCTTGGTGACGACTCTTGGCTCTGATCCAGGTGATGACCTTACCATCTTTAGGTATTTTAGGTATCACAACTCAAGACAAATTCAGCAACAAAGTCCCCACTTCTTTATGAGATTTAAGGGTGAAGACCAAAGGATCCTTTAGACTTTGCATTTCAATCTAGTCAGAGCCATATGGCTTACAGTTTAGAGAGTCGATATTCCTATATGTGATCATAAAATCCAGCTACAGAACTGTAGACATAGACAGCACTACAGATCAGAGCAGTGAGTATGATGGAGCTCAGGGGAAGTGTCTATAAAACCATAGCCCGTGGTTATATACCTGTCAATTATTTTTAGTATAATGTGTTTTTCGGATCTCCTGAGAATATCTTCTTGCTCAAGTCAGCCAAAACCCATAAATACAAGAATGTGAACAGATCTCATTTTCAGCGGTGGGATCTTATAACAAAAAATGGAACATAAATGGGCATAAAATTGCACTTGTAACGTGAAGTATAGCCAACCCCTGGAATGCCAGATGTGCTGAGCTTATCAACATGTATGATGTGGCAAGTGCAGTGTTCCTGGTGGGTGCAGTGCCGGAAAGTTAAAACCTTCATTGTTGGCACACTCAAGGCAGTTGGACCAACACAGGTGAAGAAGTCAACTGTGGAGGACCCAGGCTACAAAGCCATGAGGAGCCTAGAGTGGAGTGCAAGACAGGAAAAGTGCAGAATGGTGAACGGTCGGTGAGGTTTGGCTAGTGGAAGCAGTCCAGGAAGTGTTATTCTTTGTCTCTCACACTCAAGGAGATTGCCAGTAAATTGACCACATGGCTGAAGACCGGTAGAAGCTAGTGGTCTCGGGACCAATTTACAAGTTTGTGAACTGGTAAAAGTATTGTTCTTCCTTTCTAGATCATAGTAAAGAATCCTTCGAACCCTATCTAGTTATCATAACTGTGTCCATTCCCTGCATGTTACACACTGAACACTGGGTCTTCTACTTGTGTCCACAATCTTTGTGGTCATCGTGGTGCCACAGATTCATTGTCCCATTTCGTAGACTACCAATACCTAGTGTTAGACTGACCTAAAAGATCCACTGGTGGACCCAGGCTTTAACAAAATAATTGCCCAACAGAAGACACCCAAAGATACAAGTCTATTTCCTAGGGGTTGTTGGAGAGTGGCCCCCAGAATCTTTTTATCTGGAGGGCCCAAAGAACCTCAGTCTGACACTGGAAATTTCTGTGATATTACAGCATGAAGGCATGTAGTTTTTGTGTGGCCAGGTCCGGGCCGTTTACTGAGTATTTCAGGACGTCAGTAGGTAATAGGTCTCTGGGACTTTTCTTGTTTCCTAATTGTTTTCAGTATTCTGCACTAGAGACCATCAGACACCAGGCATGGCAGGGCTAGAGCCAAGGAGAGACCATCATATACTTCAATTATATGCAGACACGACTAGAGCGGTGGAAGAAACTGAAGAAGGAGACAGAGCAGGGTAGAAGAAATAGAGAGGACAACAGACCTGATGAAATGAGACAGACAGGACATCTGAGGAAGAGGAGATGGTGGAATGCAAAATTATAGGGGCTGAGAAGAATAAGCTAAAACCTCTCCTATGTGACATTTTATACCCTAATATAGATTATGGTCAGGGGTGGCTTTTACGACACATCTACTTAAAGGAAACAGCTATTTTATTCCTTTAAGAAATTGTTCACTTGGGACTAGGGAAGCCTGAACCTGTTCATAATAAACTGGGTTCGTTAAGAATTTTCTTAAAATTTTGTATTTGGCCAAACCCTAAATTTTTGGGGTTCCCCACAAAAGAATCATTACTATACCCTGGAATCTCTTCAGACCCCAGGGTATAATAAGCGAAGGCCTAGGGAAGGTGCTGACAAAATAAAAGCACTTATACTGGATGCCCAGGAGAGGTGACAAAAGGTATTTTTTATTTTGTCCACACCTCCCTCCGAGCCAACATTTATTATACCCTATAATAATAGCACTTCTGGTTCGAATAGAACTGAATCTTATGGGCGAACCTTCTAAATATTCTCAAAATAACTTTGATAGATTTGACCATCTCTGTTTGAGAAAATCCCTGTTACAAAAAACTGACCACAAAGTGTCCGCCAGCTAGAACCTACTGTAATCTGCAGTAAAACCTTGTAGTAAGGGCGCTGTTTCCCTGCAGCGCCACTACAGGATAAATTGAGTATTACACAGTGTCCATTCTCATCAATGGGTGGTCGGTGGCAGGGACAGGGCAGGTCCCCCAGAAAGAGATATGCTCTTTGTAGCCACACAGATTAGGATCCTAAACAGAGGACCCCCTTTATTAACCCCATATTCACTAATAAGGTGTATAACAATGGGTTTTATGAAGTAGAAGGCCCCTTTAAGGACAATTTAGCTTTTTTGCATTATGTTGATGTGATGTGGCCCTGTGATTTTTGGACGATTTGCTCAGTAATACGCCATATTTCATAATTAGGTTTCATGCTGAAGTTCTGATTTCCTGTATCTGGTATTTACTGGCCCTAAAATAAACAGATGCTAATATGAAGCAGAGATGATCGGAGGAGGCGCGCGGAGCGGGGGCTATCATGTTAATTGGGGGATTGTTCACTAAAGTCATTTATGGTATTATGAGTCTTACTGGAAAAGAGGATTGGAATTTCTTGGAAATTTAGGATATTGTATCACAGTACGACCAGGAGCTGCGGATCATATGACATGTATGGTAGTCATGTTCAGCTGAGTCATCATACCAGACCATGGGAAGGTACACACAAAATATTATTATTATCATAGTGCAATGAATTATCTTCCTTGGGACACTGTGGCTTTTTGAAGTCTTAAAGGGGTTGTCTCGTAAAGAAGACCTCTATCCATATACCCCATTAGAAGATATTGACATCATAGAGGGCAGTTGTGGTTTTCCATGGGTCAGGCTTGAGAAACCAACCCCCATGAGATCAGATTTGTGACACAAATCTTCACTACCTCATGAACTAGAACACAGGTGCAATATTCGGAAAGCCTTGGAGATTCCTCTGTTCCATAGTTACCCTGTATTTGTAAGATTTTATTCTTACTAGACCGTATCACTTACTACATTTTTGAAAGAAAAAAATATTCTGGTTTCCAATGTACTGTGAGCTCGGCCCAATGTTCCTGTTCTCAAGTGCTAATAGGAAGGATGGTTTTGTACTTTATTCTGTGACATACAAGAACCTCAGTGTTCTGTTGTGGAGTCTCCATGTACTTAGGACTGTATTCTGTAAGGATTAACTGTGCTCAGACATTTATGTCATATCCACCGGAGAATGGGAGAATAAGACTTCTATTCTGTGCACAAGTTATTGCACTCAATGCCAATGGGCTGCACCAAAGACCAACAGGATATTTGTCTTGTCTTACGAAGGGCATGAATTTTGGAGAAAAAAAAGTATTTTACCGATGAAGGACATCTTCATTATACAGTCTAGTTTTTGGTATGAGTCCATAAAAAAGATATTGGAGAATATAAAGGAGGGCGAGCAAATGAATACGTGGTGAAGAAAGGTTATTAAAACTCAACTTATTTACCCTAGAGAAGAGAACAGTCTGAAGAGGGGATATTAGATCTATATAACTATATAAATGGTCTCTTAAAAAGCAATAAGTTGTTCTTTTTGAGGACCCCACAGAGAACATGAGGCTACTGTGTATGGGTAGAGTGCTGTTTCATTAGAGTTTGAGGGCATTATTGTCTGAACCGTGAAGTTATGGAATGTCCAGCCATTGGATTTGGTACCAGCGTAAGGTATGGATAGATATAAGAAAGGGTTAGACGTCTTCCTTGTAGAGCAGTAGGACGGCTAGGATTAATGTAGAATGTTACTCCAGGAATCTGTCCATTTCTTGGCAGGTATTAGGAAGGGACTTTTAGATTTACCCCTGGCCGTCTGGTTAGATAGTCCAGGTTCTAGATATATTGGGTCCTCCATCAACCTTAAGATGGCCATACACATTATAGAAATGTGGGACTGGATCTAGTATCTGTGAGGGCATCTGACCATCCCTGGTAGCAGATATTGGGAAGAGTAGCCTTGGGCATGTTGGTTTGTAGCATGCCTGATCTTTTGTTCTCCAGGGAAATAAGCCACCTCTAAACATGGGCAAACCAGTTCTCAATGGGCCAAGTTTATAACAGATTTTCCCAAAATTTTGGTTTCTACCAATTTGGGGGGGATTGCCTAACATGAAAATGGCAGCCATCTGGCTGTTTTAGAGGACAGCAAAAGTATATAGAAAAACAAAAAAAAAATACATATCCACCAAATTTTTGCAAAGAAAATCTTGCAAAGTTTACCCATCATTAGCTTCCACCAGAGGAGTCTAGCAGAAGATTATTACTCCCTCTCCATTGAGAACACATGCAGGCTTAGCTGTCAAGTGTTTCACCAACAGGTATCTAAGATCCATGACCATCTCTGGAACATGATATATCCAACAATAGACAAAAACATTTGCAAAGTGTCCATTGTTCATGGTGACTTGGATGATAATGGGTTAACCAACATGGGGGGTAATTGTTGTCCTACATAAAACATGAGTTATGGGGCATTCGGTGTCTGTATTAGCCGGCAGAATCAGACTCTGGGTTCGGTGCAAGCTGTAACACCAGATGTCTCTCCTGGGACCGTAGCCCAGCAGGTGCCACATCTGTATTTGATAGTGGACAATACTGGAGATCCGGATTCTAGGCGTGCCGAAGAACGAACACAAACATGGTTTATCTATCGTGGAAATCCACAGGGTGGACATGACCTGCCTGGAAACAATGATTTGTTGTGAGTTTTTCTTTCTCTGTCGATGTGGAAGTTTTTACTAGCTTCACACATATGTATGGGTCAGGAAAAAGGTCACAGCTCTCCAAGTAATCATCTCCTAGCCACGTGTACAAAAATTTATAGGGGATTTCCGTTCATAAGGATTAGTATGACACCAAATAATAGAAAACATCATGGTTTTACGCCTCCCAAGCCTCCGTACCCCTTCTTTATCCTCAGCCTTGATCTCAAGGACTGCGTCACCCAAGATGGAGGGTTGTTAAGGGCAAGCTACCTGACAAACTCATATAGTAGAATGTTGTTGTTAGGTCAGGTATCCATAGAAACTGATCTTTTTTCATGAAATAACTCACCATGAAATCACAAACCTCATATGAACTGATAGGTCTTGGAGGGTTGTCAGGTCTTCTGGCAGTCTCGGAAGTCTCCCATTGTTTCAGGAGTCTCATGGACATTCGAGGAGAGTGGTAGTATGATCATTTTAGCATTGTGCTGACAATATTTTATTTATACATTTTAATAGTTCATGTAGTCTGGTTTGTAGCTGGTTTTATTTTCCTTCTTAAAACCAAGGACCTCTATTTGACCAAGGACCTCCATTTGACCAAAGACCTCCATAGACCTTTATCTAGCCCAACATATAGGTGTGTTATATAACATGTAGGACATACTCAACATATTAATTTGCCCAGGGACAGACACAGACAATTGATGCTCACTATTGCTGATGTAACCGTAGGGGTCACATTGGCTACAGCTGAAACTGGGCCCAGAAGCCGAGGGGCCAACAAGTCACCCTCACCATGCCAAGACTGATTAAACTTCTTTGATCTCCTTTCTGATTTCCTTTGATGCCCGACAGTCTGTACATTGTAAGTTTATTCTCCTTGCCCTCTGGTGCACTGGAGTGAGAAGATTTATAACATACAGCCTTCCACTGTTAGAAAGCATGGTGCATGGTGAAAATAGTAGTTGGTCAGCAGCAAGGAGGGATTTTGTGTGTAAGCACGGGGCATAAAAGGTGGGTTGGTAACTGTGTGGGAGACGCATAGACAAGGAATGGGAATAATGGAAAGCTTGTCTGCATAGACAAGGTCCCATGAGCCCTTCGTTATGCTACTGGGCACTATGCAAAAACAGCATATAGCACTGCATCCTTCAGCATCCCCACAGTTTACATACCTTCCATACATTCCTTTGTGCACTTAAGTGGCTAATGCTAACATCCCTGGTGGTCTTGGATAAGAAAGGGGTAAATTATAATATTCCTGGTGTTCTAGTGTAGATAATTGGTCAATGGTAATATCCCTGGTGATCTGGGGTAGTTAAGGGGAAATTTTATATTCCTGGTGGTCTAGTGCAGTTTTAGTGGTTAGTGGTAACAACCCTGGTGGCTTAGGGTGTGGGGAAGGGGTAAATTATAATAACCCTGGTGGGATTGTTCGGAGTTTTACTATGCTGGGGCAGTAAATTGGCTAACTAGCTGAATTGAAAGCACCAAAAACTCTTCTTCTTGCTAGATTGTCTGTGACCATATACTGCACAGACACAGAGATACTGAAATCTGAGCTAGCAGCCCATGACAGAGCAGCTCGTACAATCTTTGAGAGACCTGTGGAGAGTATAAGTAGATAGGAAAGCAGGATACTATAGAGTATATATACTGTAGAGAAGGCACCCGGAGAACCAGAGATGGTTTGGGTGAAGGACATAGGACAGCTGCTCCTAGTAGACCATGGTCAACTCATAGATGGCACAGACCAGAAGGCTATGTTGATGGCCACCTCATGTGAGAATGTAGTTTGCTGTAGTGTGAAGTTGGGATTTGTTTATGACAATCTTCTGTCCGGAGTAGAAGCAAACAAACTGCTAGAAAAAGCTTAATAGCCGAGATGAAGGAAATGAACGCCCGGGATGGAAGCCAGGACAAATAAATACAACCCAATAGAAATTATCTCTAAACCGCTTCAATCTAGACATAATCAATAAAACCACATGTGAGGATAGACGGGCTTCTGCCCAGTCGAGGATGTAATTGGGTTTGGCAGGTCTAATCAGTGGTGGGATGGACAGTCCCACAGATAAGGACTCGGCAGATGATGTAAGGGTTGGGTTGGGAGGGGGGTTCTTGGCAAATTCGGAAATGCAGAAGGAGAAAGTGTCCTTGGCTTGAAGAGTTTTCTGTGGTAACTGAGGTTGAGAAGTTGGGTGAGGAGACGTCTGCTCGACACATTTCCAATCAGACACTTGTTTTCAATCTGGATTGAGCGTTATAATGACAGGCCTCACTAATCCAGTGGTTCTGCCTCCAGCGGGTAAACAAATAGATTCATTTAATGGGCCGAGATACTGTGCAATGAAGTTTATGGTTACTGATCCTAATGAACTGTAACAGGGAAGCTTGTTGGACCCGGCATTAACTACAAGGAATGTAACATTCAACATCGGAAAAAAAATCACACCATATTATATCACGTAAAACAAGTTTGACCCATCTAGACTTCTAGAAAGTTTGTATAGAGTCTCATATATCTATCATATGTAGAGCATAGTGGGCTAGTGGTTACTGGTATCTGGTGAAGGGATCCTCAAAGCTTCAAAACGTGAGACCAGATAAGGTTTATTCTTCATGATGATGGTGAAGAACTGGTATCATCTTCTTTGACATAGATGTTTCACAACCAACCTCTTCTTCTGTAGCTCTGTTGGCTTGCAGCATACAATTCCCAGATCTGAATCCAGCCAAGAAACCTTCAAGGAGTTGTATGTTCTTCCTATGTTCTTGTGGTTTACCATCAGGTTTTCTCCATCCACACTCCAAAAACATATTGAACGTTAGATGTGTAACGTGCACGTGTTGGACCCAGAAACAACAACCTGGTATGGAAATTCAACAGGTTTACTGGGGCTCTGTGAAGAACAACTTGGAACAATGAGCAAACAGATCTAATAACAAAGCGTCCTTCACTTGTAGTCTTCAGCCAACTGGCCTATACAGAGGAAGTTTCCTTCTCCCTCGCAAGGTGTTCATTGAGTCTAGGAATGAGTGAATCGATTTGGATCACACTGGATTCCACCCGAATTTTCCTAATGCTTTGGGCTCGACCCAAACCCCAAACTTTTGGGGCTTATCACCCACAAAACATTATTATTCTCGTCAGACCCCAAAGTATAATAAGCAGAGGCACAGTGGAGGAGAGTTAAAGTAAAGAATAGCTATACTCTCCCTGCCTCACTTCTGGGTCAAAGCCTCTTCTGGGTCAAAGTATCATGACATCAATCATAGGTGTCTGCGGTGACCCCAGGATGTGTGATGTCAGTCAGAGGCCAGAAAAGGATGCCGGGGGACTGCAGTTGCTAAAAGACACACTCTCTTACATCACTTCCTGTTTTGCAGCTACTGGTTTAAGTTGCTCGACACTGACTTCCTGTTTTGCCAACCTACTGCAAATAATACTGTATTCACACAGAATCTCTTCATGCCTCTGTATGGAATTGAAGGTATACAAGGCATGACAGCATGGCCCCATATAGCTCTATGGCAGACCTATTACAGCTGTCTACAACTTAGTGGTCTCATTATCTGGCGAAGGGATCCTTCAAGCTTTGAAACGTGTTTCAGCTGAGGCTAGATAAGGCTTATTATTCATGAAGTAATTTAGGGGTGGATTAAGGGTACCATGGGTCATGGGGTGTTCAGAAAGTGCATTCTTTCAGCCTCCCGAATGACATCAGGGACTACTGAGGTCTATCATTGAGCCTCAGAGATCACGTGGGTCACATGACCACTGAGGCCCAATCACAGGCTTCAGCAGTCCTTGATGTCATTCAGTACCCTTTAAATGTGTGTTTCTTCTGCTGGACCATTATTGTGTTACAGCCTGGGCCCAGCCTGGCCCCTGGTACTCTGGTTGGCCAGTCCGACACTGAAGTGAAGGATTGGACAGAGCAGATAAAGAGGTTATAGAGGGGAGAGCATAGGGTGTTTAATATCTTGTTTTTTTCTATGGTGTTGCAGCAAGTACTATGGCATCTTTTTTTTTTAACTTAACTTAAAATTGCCTTTTAGATCAGACTACGCACAGATATGTTTGTAGTCTGTAACCGTGGAGATGCATAGGTCTATAGAATGCCCAGACATAGAATGGAAGGAAATGTATTCTTCAAACTTGCTTTAATTGTTCTTATTAGACATTCTGGTACTTTAGACAAACCCTTGATGTCATAAATTGTGTTACTTAGTTTACAGAAGAATTAGGTTTGAACAGCACAACAGGAACTTCTCACGCAGAAATTGGAGATCTGTCAATGGAGAAATCCTAAGTACACGGAGACTCCACATCAGTACATTGAGGTTCTTGCGTGTGACAGAATAAATTACAAAACCATTCTTCTTATTAGGACTTGAGAGCGGGAACATTGGGTTGCACTCACGGGTCAAAGCCATTCCTCATTAGTTCCTTAAAACCAGAATATTTTAGCTTTCAATATGTTGTTTAGTAGCTAGAACCTTCAGGGGCCCCTGCCTAAAATGTGCCATTGATCATACTGGTATTGTGTCATACGTATCAACATTAGAGACATCAAAAAAGGACATCAAGAAGGTTCTGATGGGGGAACTAAAGTGTCTATAGCACAGTGCAATATTTTAGTCATCAGGCCCCACCCATTTATATAAGACACCTTCATAAATCCCCACCCCTTTTATCAAAAATTAACGCTGATGACTATTAAACTCTCCAGACCCCCGAAACAAATACAGACCCTAGGCCAGCTGCCCCCTCCCAAAAAAAAAAGAAACACAAATCCTAAACTCTTCTGACTAGAGATGAGTTTTATATCAGACTACACACAGACTTGTTTGTAGTCTGTAACCATGGAGATGCATAGATCTATAGAAGTTAAGGTTTTCTTTTTCATATTAGATACACTGGTACTTTAATAATAACTTTGTTGCAAATGTAGACACACTGAATCCCAAGCAAAGTGTTGTACATTGTGTAGAGGTTGTGCTTGGTATTGTAGCTCAGTCCCATTCACTTGAATGGGACTGAGCTGCTGCTGTAACATGTGACCGATGAATGCAATGTCATCGCCACAGGGAAGAGACCACGATGAGCACTGAGGACTCTTCAAACACGTAAATGGAGTGTTGGAACCCCACTGATCATATATTGATAACCTATTCTAAGGTTAGGTCATCTATATATAAGTCCTTAATACAGACCAAATATGCCCCAAAATGTAGAGACCAAAAAAGACGACCCATGAATACAGACCCCATTATAAAATATCCATAATTTCCTGACCCTAGACTAGAGTACCTGCAAAATACAGACCCCCAGACAAGACATACACATACTCACCTCTGCAGTCCTCTTCATTGCTAGGATCTTCTTCCTGACCAACTATTGCATTGCTATACACGGAAAATAGGGTGGTTGTTTTTGTCAATTCTAAGATGTTCCAAAACTTTGTATGGACACCTGTTATGACGATGACATCATCATAAACCCAAATGTTGATCATAACCACGATGAAATGGGAATGTTATTGGGTATTTTGGAAAGTGTGGTCGGAATGGGATGACTGGAGACCATTTTGTGGTCATCACTATCTACATTAGTACCACCAGTTCGCACATCGGGGTGGAGGTTCTCATGGTTGATTAGACAATACATCTTGTAGGTAAATTCACTCATGTGTACAGGTTCAGAAACCTCAAACCACTAGAGTCTCACATTGGAGAATTCGGTATTTGTGATCTACAACGTGCCAGCTTGAGGAGGTTGAGCAGATAAATCTTCGATCAACATCGTGGTCTAACCACCGACCACAAAAATTTCCATGAGTCCAAATCAACCCCAGAGGGTGAGAAGAACAATCTTTTCCACTAAAATGTTGAATTTCAACTCATGTGGTTGATTAGAAAAACATATCCCCCTCCCGGGCAGAACCACATTACAACGCTCGTTTTTCCACATCACAAATGTTCTCTCGTAATCTTCGAATTTTTTTTGGAACTTGACGCTTATATTCCCATTACCACGAAACACAAATCTTCCTCAAGTTGGAAACCACAAAGGTTCTCACTAGCTATTTGTCCTTTAACAGAAAGCAGAAGATCCTTTACAAATGTGCCTGGCACAAAAATATATCTAAAAGAAATTCGCATCGAGAGAGACGTTGAGCCGATTGCTATTTTTGAAACCGCAAAACTTTCCGGTTATCTAGGCTAATGAGAGTCATTTGTGCAAGAAGGAAAGTTGGATTGGATTGTTTGTATACTGAGTGATTGGCTATTAATTGACAATTATTATTTACTTGAGAAATATTATTCTTCCTGGACCTCGTAGCGAATCTTTTCTGCCAGATGATGCTCGGCCAAGAGAAGCTTCCTTTGGCCTCTCGAGCTCATAATTTAAAAAAGTTCTCTGTGTGCAGATCTGTATCAGGGAAACGTTTCACTGTATAAATACTGTAGTCGGACTAGTAAAATACTTATGGGGAGGGAAGGGTGGAAATTACACAAAATTTCTCTATAATACATCTTCATACGGGTCAAGTCTAGAGATGGGCGACCACTTTGTGATGAGTTGGGTTTAACCCGAATATCCCAAATTGTTTGGTTTTTAACAAAACCAAATAATTGGGAATTTGTCTCGGAAACGGTAAAATGGCCACTACAACATGCACTGTGATAAATTATTATACCCTGGGGTCTCTTCAGGCCCCAAAGTATAATAGGAGGAAGGCCAGGTGAGAGAAAAATTTTTAAAAAAGATTTATACTCTCTTTCCCGCATCTATTTTTTTCACCTATTTCCCTTGCGGCATCTGGTGCTCTCCTGGTGACGTCATGCACCTGGGGTCACTGCTGAGGCCCATGTCACAGCTGAGGCCCAATCACAGGCCTCAGTGGTAACCCCAGGCGCATGACGTTACTGAGGAGACCGAGAGAGAGCGCCAGAAGCTGCGAGGAGGCCCAAAAGAGATAAGGAAGGTGAGTATGAATGTTTTTGATTTTGTCACCTCCCGTGGGCCTCCACCTATTATACACTGGAGTCTGAAAAGATCACACAGTATAATAATATCACTTTCGGTTCCATCCAAACTTTATCAACCTGAAACGAATCAGGGCCTGAGACACTCAAAGCTGAAACGAAATGAATTTTGGAAGGTTCCCCCATCTCTTGTCAAGGCAAGGGCTAATGCCCAACATTGCACCCTGTACTCCAAATATGGCCTTATACAGTGGGGAAAAAAAGTATTTAGTCAGCCACCATTTGTGCAAGTTCTCCCACTTAAAAAGATGAGGCCGGCCTGTAATTGTCATCATAGGTAGACCTCAACTATGAGAGACACAATGAGAAAACAAATCCAGAAAATCACATTGTCTGATTTTTTAAGAATTTATTTGCAAATTATGGTGGAAAATAAGTATTTGGTCAATAACAAAAGTTCATCTCAATACTTTGTTATATATCCTTTGTTGGCAATGACAGAGGTCAAACGTTTTCTGTAAGTCTTCACAAGGTTGGCACACACTGTTGCTGGTATGTTGGCCCATTCCTCCATGCAGATCTCCTCTAGAGCAGGGATGTTTTGGGGCTGTCGCTGGGCAACACGGACTTTCAACTCCCCTCCAAAGGTTTTCTATGGGGTTGAGATCTGCAGACTGGCTAGGCCACTCCAGGACCTTGAAATGCTTCTTACGAAGCCACTCCTTTGTTGCCCTGGCGGTGTGCTTGGGATCACTGTCATGCTGAAAGACCCAGCCACGTTTCATCTTCAATGCCCTTGCTGATGGAAGGAGGTTTGCACTCAAAATCTCACCATACATGGCCCCATTCATTCTTTCATGTACACAGATCAGTCGTCCTGGTCCCTTTGCAGAGAAACAGCCCCAAAGCATGATGTTGCCCCCCCATGCTTCACAGTAGGTATGGTGTTCTTTGGATACAACTCAGCATTCACTCTCCTCCAAACACCACGAGTTGTGTTTCTACCAAACAGTTCTACTTTGGTTTCATCTGACCATATGACATTCTCCCAATACTCTTCTGGAACATCCAAATGCTCTCTAGCAAACTTCAGACGGGCCCGGATATGTACTGGCTTAAGCAGGGGGACACGTCTGGCACTGCAGGATCTGAGTCCCTGGCGGCGTAGTGTGTTACTGACGGTAGCCTTTGTTACGTTAGTCCCAGCTTTCTGCAGGTCATTCACTAGGTCTCCCCGTGTGGTTCTGGGATTTTTGCTCACCGTTCTTGTGATCATTTTGACCCCACAGGGTGAGATCTTGCGTGGAGCCCCTGATGGAGGGAGATTATCAGTGGTCTTGTATGTCTTCCATTTTCTAATTATTGCTCCCACAGTCGATTTCTTCACACCAAGCTGCTTGCCTATTACAGATTCAGTCTTCCCAGCCTGGTGCAGGTCTACAATTTTGTTTCTGGTCCTTCCACAGCTCTTTGGTCTTCACCATAGTGGAGTTTGGAGTGTGACTGTTTGAGGTTGTGGACAGGTGTCTTTTATACTGATAACAATGTCAAACAGGAGCCATTACTACAGGTAATGAGTGGAGGACAGAGGAGCCTCTTAAAGAAGTTACAGGTCTGTGAGAGCCAGAAATCTTGCTTGTTTGTAGGTGACCAAATACTTATTTTCCACCATAATTTGCAAATAAATTCTTTAAAAATCAGACAATGTGATTTTCTGGATTTGTTTTCTCATTTTGTCTCTCATAGTTGAGGTCTACCTATGATGACAATTACAGGCCGGCCTCATCTTTTTAAGTGGGAGAACTTGCACAATTGGTGGCTGAATAAATACTTTTTTTCCCCACTGTAAATGAGTCATATGAGAGCAATTTCATTATAGGGGTGTATCTCTTTTTTTTTAATCATCCTAATATTTGTATTGGCTTTCTCAGCAGCCGCTTGGCACTGAGTGCTTGGTCTTTGTAGTTTACAAGGAAATACATACATTACATTGCCCAAATTCTATATATTATATTGTATAATCTACAGTAGTAGTTCTCTCTGTTCTGTTGTAGACATGTTGCATAGACTGTGTACATACAATATGCTACTTCATTACCAATGGAGGTACAGCTCGTGATTTTAAAAAGTCCAGTGTGTACAGATCTGTATCAGAGAGTCCCAACAAATAACAAGACTAGTAAGATATTAAGGGGAGTCTGTCACCAGAACCCAGTATATTTTCTCCAATAACCCCCAGCCAACCAACAACAAACACAGCCCTCCCCATCAACACCCACACCCGTGTAGACAACC
Source organism: Leptodactylus fallax (assembly GCA_947044405.1). Lineage (NCBI taxonomy): Eukaryota > Metazoa > Chordata > Amphibia > Anura > Leptodactylidae > Leptodactylus > Leptodactylus fallax. The sequence continues at coordinate 3,954,790 of CAMRHE010000181.1, forward strand.
AAACGAGTAGGGGCCAGGCAGGGCGCAGAGTAAAGGTGGGGAATCATCAGGCAAATACCAAACTCCCTCAACCGGAGACAACCGAAAACAAGCAGTAGCGTAAAATAAGCATCCAAACGGCCCGTACAAACAGACACTTTGTAGCAATGAGTGCATTGACAGCTCCCTCATTGCTCCATATTGACAAAAACAGCGATATCTCATCAACAGGGGCACCAATTCCCAAGGGGAAAACACTGTTTGATTCAGGTCACCCTAACCTATCTAGATTTATATACTGGGATCTGGTGACACACTTCCTTTAAATAACAGGGGGGATTTCTACCTTTAGAACTTATCTTTACAATACCTTTGCATCAGGATCAAGTCAAGGTCCAATGCCCAAAATTGCATCCTATATTCAAGATTTATCCTTCCAGAGAGTCATGTCAGAGCAGTTTTATACATAAATTATAGGTGTTTAGTCCTTTTTTATGCATCCTAATATTAGTATTTGCTTTTGCAGCTGCCGCTTGGCATTGAGTGCCAGACTGATGTGGTTTACAATTTAGTTCTGTGCATTACATTGCCTGAATTCCATATAATACACCTTGTAATCTACTCTGTCTCTTCTGTTCTGTTGTGTACATGTTGCATAGATATAATTACACTACCTTATTACAAATAGAGGATTAGCTGATACTCGGCCAGGAGAAGTTTTCTTTGGCTTCTCAAGCGTGTAATTCATAGAAGCTCAGTATGTTCAGATCTGTATCAGAAAATACTAACAAATAGCTTGTATGAGAAGCGTGACTACTATAAACTGACAGGTGGAATTCACACCTTTGGAACTTTTTTCTACAATACTTTTGCATCATGGTCAAGTCAAGGTCTAAAATCAAAAATGGCACCTTGTATTCAAAATGTGGCCTTACAAGTGTCATATCAAAGCAATTTCATACCTAATTCGCAGTTGTTTAGCATTTTTTATGCATCCTAATATTTGCATTGGCTTTTGCAGCTGCCATCTGGCATTGAGCGCTAGTTTACAGTAGTTTACATTTAGTTATGTGCATGACATGACGTACACAAGTGGACAAAATTGTTGGTACCCCTCATTTAATGAAAGAAAAACCCACAATGGTCACAGAAATAACTTGAATCTGACAAAAGTAATAATGTATAAAAATTCTATGAAAATGAACAAATGAAAGTCAGACATTGCTTTTCAACCAGGCTTCATATTCCTGAAACAGGCCTGGACAGAAATGATGGTTCCCTTAACTTAATATTTAGTTGCACAACCTTTTGAGGCAATCCCTGCAATCAGACGATTCCTGTAACTGTCAAAGAGACTTCTGCACCTCTCAGCAGGTATTTTGGCCACTCCTCATGAGCAAACTGCTCCAGTTGTCTCGGGTGTGAAGGGTGCCTTTCCAGACGGCATGTTTCAGCTCCTTCCAAAGATGCTCAATAGGATTTAGGTCAGAGCTCATAGAAGGCCACTTCAGAATAGTCCAATGTTTTCCTCTTAGCCATTCTTGGGTGTTTTTAGCTGTGTGTTTTGGGTCATTATCCTGTTACAAGACCCATGACCTGCGACTGAGACCAAGCTTTCTGACACTGCGCAGCACATTTCTCTCTAGAATCACTTGATAGTCTTGAGATTTCATTGTACCCTGCACAGATTCAAGACACCCTGTGCCAGATGCAGCAAAGCAGCCGCAGAACATAACAGAGCCTCCTCCATGTTTCACAATAGGGACAGTGTTCTTTTCAAGATATGCTTCATTTTTCTGTCTGTGAACATAGAGCTGATGTACCTTGCCAAACATTTTGATTTTTGTCTCATCTGTCCATAGGACATTCTCCCAGAAGCTTTGTGGCTTGTCAACATGTAGTTTGGCAAATTACTTTTGTCAGATTCAAGTTATTTCTGTGAGCATTGTGGGGTTTTCTTTCATTAAACGAGGGGTACCAACAATTTTGTCCACGTATGTAAATCCTACATAATACATTGTGTAATCTACTATGTCTGTTCAGTTTTGTATATGTTGCATAGACAGTGCAGATACTGTACTCTACATCATTACAAATGGTGGATGACTAGCTGATGCTCGGCCAAGAGAAGATTTCTATGGCCTCTCGAGCTCGTAACTCAACAATGATCAATGTGTCCAGATCTGTATCAGAGAATCCTAACAATTAACTATGAGGAGCTTGACTAGATATGAAAGGACAGGCGGGATTTATACCTTTATAACATTTCTCTACAATACATTTGCATCTGGGTCATGTCAAGGTCTGATGTCCAAAATTGCTCCTTGCATTCAAGATGTGGCCTTAAAAGTGAGTCCTATTAGAGCATTTTCATGTATAAATGTATAAATTTTATGTATCAATCAATTTTATGTATAGATATTTAAATGTATAAATTTTAAGTATCCAAATATTTGTATTGGCTTTTGCAGCTGCTGCTTGGCATTGAGTGCTCGGTTTTTGTAGTTTACAATGACATATGGGCATTACATTGCCTACATTCTGTGTAATACACTGTAGAATGTATTAGGTCTCTTCTGTTCTATGGTATAACATGTTGCAGATACCGTACACTACATCATTACAAATGGTGCATGACTAGCTGATGCTCGGCCAAGAGAAGATTTCTTTGGCTTCTTGAGCTCATCATTCAAAAAAGTATAGTGTTTGCAGATCAGTAGCCAGGAATCTTAGCAAGGTTGTTCAATGTGTGAATAGTTGGACTAGTAAAATATTTAACAAGAGAGTGTTTATAGGATTATTTTACATCAGGGTCAACTCAAGGTCTGGGGCCCAAAATTGTACCCTGGATTAAAGATGGGGCTTTACAAGTCATTGATATCAGAGCCATTTTGTACATGAATTACAGGTGTGTAGTTCTCTTTTATGAGTAATATTTGCATTGGCTTTTGCAGCTGCCGCTTGGCATTGAGTGCCAGTTTTCAGTACTTACTTCGTTACATTGCCAAAATCCTACATAATACACTGTGTAATCTACAATTTCTCTTCTGTTCTGTTTTGTACATGTTGCATAGACAGTACAGATACCGTACACGTCATCATTACAAATGGTGGATGACTAGCTGATGCTCGGCCAAGAGACGCTTCCTTTGACCTCTTGAGCTCGTAACTCAAAAACTTTTAGTGTTTACAGGTCAGGAAATCCTACCAAGGTTGTTCACTGTATGAATAGTTGGACTGATAAAATATTTAACAAAACAGGGGCAGTATTACACCTTTTTAGGCTTTCTGTACAATATTTTGTATGAGGTCAAGTCAAGGTCTGGTGCCCAAAACTGCACCCTGTATTTGAGATGGGACTTTACAAGTCATTGCTATCAGAGCAATTCCATACATGAATCACAGGCGCGTAGCTCTGTTAGGAATCCTAATACTAATATTTGCATTGGCTTTTGCAGCTGCTGTTTGGCATTGAGTGCCAGATTGCTATAGAGTACCCTGAAATTTGTGAATTAGGTGGCCTAAATTTTATATAAAATACTATATAATCTATTATATTATTTTTCTTCTGTTCTATGGTATACACGTTGCATAGATTGTAGATACACATTGCAACATCTTTACAAATGCCGGACGATAGTAGCTGATGTAGTATGCCAATGCTTTCTAAAAAATAATAAAAAATTATTGGTAAGGGGTAACAGTATGCTTCGGGGTGGATGGCAGACACATCTTTACATAGGGGGTTTATTATTGTAAGTGTAGTAGGGCTGAATTTGTCATTTATAGTCATATCCCTGGCCCTTATGTAAGTGTTTCCCTTTGACAACTTCCATTCTGCCCTTTTTACATTTTTGGATCTAACTTCCCCCCCAGAAACCCTGCACTTGCTCATATACGATACTATATAAATACACAATGTGATAGTATATCCAAATACCAGAAATAATTTGTGCTGGATCTACAGATGTTTGGAGCAATGTGTCTTGTTCCCCCCCTCCTACGACACGAAGAAATAAGAATGTGGGTCAGGCCGTGTATATTTTTGTATTTTGATGCAGTGCAGCGATGGCGGCCCTGTCGTCTCCCGCACAATAGGGCTCACAGTCTGTACAGTGGGCACAGGGACTGGGGCGCCGGGATCTCCAGGGTCCCTCTTCCTCTCTTATTTATTCAGACTCAGGGCCTATTGTGAATGTAAAACATTGAGTCTGCCTTGTGTATAGGAAACGTAAACTGTTTTTGTAAAGGAAGATGTTTTGTTAAGTCCTCGGAGCCCTGTTTGTTATCTTACCCCCTAACTGCCTGGGAGAATGTAGGGAACATCTGAGTGTTCTCACTTCTTCCAAGCAAGAACTATAGGACTCAGCATTAACCCTTTAATACTCTGCACATCTCAATAGTTTCCCATTATGATCATTTCTAAGTTCTGTCGGGACTTTTGGTATGTCAACAAAAGGTTAATGATCACATTCCCGGAGTGCTAGGGCACAGAAGGGATATACGATGAGATATCTGGTGGGGGTGAATGGATTAGTGGTAATAGCCATGGTGGACTATGGTAGTGAATGAGTTAATGATAACATACCTGGTGTTCTAGGCCATTACATGAGTTAATACAGTAATTCCACTGGTGGTCTAGGGCAGTGAAGAAGTTACTGATAACAACTGTGTTTGTCTATGGCAGTGAATGTGTTAAAGGGGTTAACCGGTTTCTAACATCGATGACCTATCCTTAGGATAGGCCATCAATATTAGATATCTTGGCTCCAACACCTGGGACTCCTACATATCACCGATACTGGGACGGCGTGAGCTGTATAGATTTTAATGGGACAGCGCTGCGGCTCGCAGTATTGTTTACATACAGGGCTGTCTCAATACCGGACCCCAGCAGATCTAATATTGATAGCCTATCCTAAGGATACACCATCAATGTTAGAAACCGGATAGCCCCTTTAATAATAACATGCCTGCTGGTCTTGGGAAGTGACGGTGTGAATAATAAACTCAGTAGTGGTCTAGTGCAGTAAAGGGGTTAATGGTAACATCCTAAGACTTTTAGGACAGTGAAGGTGTCAACAATAATATCCCTGGTGGTCTAGAGAAGTGAATGTGTTAATTATAAACTACTTGTGGGCTAAGGCAGTGACAGGGTTAATAATATCATCTCTGGTGGTCTAGAGAAGTAAATGTATTGATAATAAACTATGGGTGGTCTAGGGTAGTGATGGAGTTAGTGGTAATATTCATGTGGTGTACGGTAGTGGGAGCAATGATAACATCCCTGATGGTCCAGGGTACTAAAGGGGCTAATAATATTATCCATATTTTTCTAATATGTATCTATCTATTGGTCTATGGCATTAAAGGAGTTAATAATAACATTTCTAGGCAATCTAGGGAACAGAAGGCCTTACTTCCAGAATTTATGGTAATCTAGAACAATTAACTTTCATTGAAGTAGTTAACTAATTGTACTGAAGAACTCCTTTCCCTTGCTTCTACACCCCTGGTGGTCTAGGGCATAGACTGCCAGGATTTTTACTGGTCTTGGGTAAAGAACTGTTCTTGAAGAGGTTAACTACTTGTACTGAAGGAGACAGAACTGCTTTCCCTTGTTCCTTCATCCCTGGTGGTATAGCCCTCTGAATGGATAACTGGTCATATCTTAGGTGGTCTAGAACCATGAAGGTTCTGATAATAACATCCTTGGTGGCCTTTGTTACAGAAGGCCTTACGGCCAGAATTTACAGTGGTCTAGGGCAATGAACTGTCCGTGAAGGAACTAACTAATTGTACTGAAGGCGGCAGGTCTCCTTTCCCTTGCTCCTCCCTTCCAGGTGGTCTAGGACAGCAAAGGGGATAGTGGTTATATCCTAGGTGGTATAGGGCTGTGGAGGTGCTAATAATAGCATCCCAGGTGGTCTACGTTAGAGAAGGCCTTACTACCAGGATGTATGGGGGATCTTGGGTAAAGAACTTGTACTGAAGGCGGCAGAACTCCTTTCTCTTGCTTCTTAATCCGGGGTCTAGGGCAGCAGAGGGGTTAGTGGTAACATCCTAGGTGGTCTAGGGCTGTGAAGGTGCTAATAATAACATTCCTTTTCAGCTAGGGCACAGGTGATCTTGGGTAAAGAGCTGTCCTTGAGTAGTTTAACTATCTATAGTGAAGGTAAAAGGACTCCTTTCTCTTGCTTCTGCATCTGTGGGTGTAGACCACTTAGACAAACAGATACCTAATTAAACATAGACATCATAAAATCTCTCTTGTGATTAGGTTGAGGCAATGTCTGTGTAATCTATGAGAAACCTATGGAGAATGTAATGGGGCAGAGAATCGGGGCACTTGTTTTAACCCACTCCACCCCTGTGGCCAGGCTACCTCCATCTGCATTTCTGTTCAGCTGAACATTATGTCCACCTTCGAGGTCATCCAAAAGTTCATGTTGCCATTGCATAGAACCCTACAGTTCCATCAAATCAACCAGATGAATTGTTGCATTGGTTTCCAGGAAAGTAGGCTTAGGAGCTGATTAATATGATCTTTCCATGATGTCTATTTTGTGTATTTGCTCTGGGACGAGATGATACAGGACACTGATTGGGTAAACAATCTATGGTATAACAACCGACGTCATAACTAATGTATTCTAATGATTTTCATGAGGTCCACACCCATAAGCATGTTTGACAGTTCTGTCCTCGAGAAGCTGAGCATAAATGACAGGAAAACGGAGAAGAATGAACCCACTGCTCCAATCAATTATATCCCTATGGAAAATCCCACAAATTGTGATTGCAGTCAATCAAGGTGGAGTTCTTGACCTTTTTCATTTGGTCACAGAAAAATCTTCATGTTTTTAACTCATGACCCAACATCTTGTGTTGTTTCAACATTTGGCTTTGAGTCATTTTTGACAAATTTTTTCTACAATGAAATTAGATTAAATTTGGCTTTAGCATTACATTTACCTGATGGAATTACTTGATTACTTGTAATGGGTCCTGTAACAAAGCCTCAAAATATCATATGTACTGCAGAAGAGGAACCTCTTGACCCCTGAATCCACGTTACTGTTCTATAAGCAACTTGTGTAACCTTTTCTGGATGTCATAGGTGAGATACAGGATACAGAGACATAAGGAGAACATGACGAAGGGTAGAGATAGATCAATTTGAGGACAGTTGTTGTTTAGGTGCTGGAAGAGAAAGAAGCAGTGAGTGTTTCACCCAAGTAAAGAGAGAGAAAGAACAGGCTATCGAGAGCTGACAGAAAGAGACAGTGACACTGGTGGAAAGGCAACAGTAGTCTCTAGGTCTCAAATCCAGCAGGGCTTCTGGACACTCCATGCCGCTTCATGGCCATCTAAGAACAAGGGGCCAGAGACAGTTCCCATAACATTATTTGGCAGGCATCAACTAGGCCACCGGTGGTACCCGACGAGACAATGTAAAGTGTAGAGTCACCTGACGTAGCAGCCTCACTTTTGCGTAGTAGGTTAACATAGATTGTGAACATTAACAATCAAGACTTTTGTGGTTCTTCGACCTGCATGTGCTAGTAACGTTAAGTCTCCATTACAGAACTTGAGAAGGTTTTGATGGCTGAGATGTTGGAGTTATGATATTGTAATAGACCATTACAAAAAATTCTTGTAAAATTGCCTGGTGACTGTTCTTTGAGTTTTGAGTCTGTCAACCAGTTAGCCACCACAAGGACATGTGTCCTGATCTTGTCTTGGTCTTATGAAAGATCACCTAAGTCGAAGTGGTTGTTGTCTTTTTATGCTAAAAGACATGGACCTATGCTTTGCTACATCTTATGCTAGTCATGGAGCAAATCCTAGACGTGTGGTGCACCATGATATTTGTTGTCGGACTCTGTTTTGGTAGAGGGTGGCCCATCGGTGAGCCACAGAGGCTTGTAGTTGGTAACACTTGTGTGTAAACAGAGACTAAATCTGGTGGAACATACCACAGTGGTCAATGTTTCTAAGCCTTGTTAAATCTCCATAGAACTACTTTTGTAACCAAGTCCATGTATCTCTGAGTTCAGTGCTGGAGAGGTCTCCCTCATCCCTACAAGGTCCACCACACATTACAACCTCTGCCTCAGTGCCTGCTAGACAGGACCTACTAAGTTCTGACCATGCCTCCAAGCACAGCAAAAGCAGAGATGATGAGGTTCTTCTCTTCTACTTAGCTTCTCCCATGTTCCTATTCTTCTCAGATTGGATTTATGGACCAAGAACTTCAGAAAAGTACCTACATAGAAAAGGCTGACATATAACTTATAGGTAGAAACCAGGTCCAGTCAGAGTTAGGGTGCACCTGCCATAAAAGCTGGACATGGCATTGACCAACATCAACCAAGCTTAAGGCCTTACTGTATGTCCATAAGAAAAGCTAAGGTTTCCAGATGACTATACTGACCACTGGGCCACCACGATGTTCAGAAATTCACAATTTTCTTCTAGCAGTGAACATATGGCTCACAAAGAGATCATCACCAGCTTACAGTCTACATTTCTAGTAGGCTCCTTGGACTAGAGCCACAAAAACATTTATACTTTTAAGGCATCTTGGATTTCAAGCTGAGCTCCAGCCATCTAATGGAGTAGAAGTGACCGTCCGTCTGATCTTTATGAGGTTCATTAAAGGCTTTACTGCAGCTCTTCATCTGCCGCCCGTACTTATTACCCTTCAGTGAACGTGTAGTATCTAATAACTGGAGCAACACTCATCTGCTTCTCATCAGGCTGGAGGCCTCGCTGCTGCCTTGGTGTATTCGGCACAGCTGAGGAGGACTCCTGAGAACTATTCTTTCCCAGAGTCTTTGAGTTCAAGAATTTCCAGCTCGTTTTTATTGCAATTTTTATATTTAGGCTTAAACAATATAGAGCAAGGCATAAAACTGATGATAGGGTCTGGGATATTTAATGAAGAGCGTTTTATGGAGCTCCATGAGATTGCTCCGGTTTGGGTTAAGGTGTTGTGGCTACCATATGTTTGGGAGAGTATGGAGGGAGCACCGGGTGGCTGCAGATGAGACCAGATCAGAGAGATCATATTTATCTAGATAAATGGAAACATTGACATCTCTAAGTGCATACCGTATGTATGGAAGAAAGGGTCCTAGTGTGTCTGGGTCAAAAGGAGGTAGCCAGAGAGGGAGCTAAATAGGGAACATCTGCTTATGGTCGACATAATGGGGCAGATTTATTAAGACTGCCGTTTCATACACCAGTCTTAATAAAGGCCTCAACGAGCACAGGGAATGGCAGATCTAGAGATCTACGCCGTAGATTTCCATTATAACCCACACCGGAAAACTGGCATAAGTTATAATGAATATGTTGGACCAAGGTGTCCCCCTGCACAATGTAGCAAGCGAGGAACGGGGGTTGTGGCGCATGGCAGGCACAAGAAAGGGCCGTGCACCATAAGTGCTCCAAAGTATCAACACTCTACACCAGACAATTGTCCTAAAGGAATTGAGAAATCTCCCCCAGTATGTCTAATACCAATGGGAACTGTGAGCGGTACTATTATATGTGTACTATGAAGAGTATTATTATACAGATGCTATAGATGATACACATGTGTAGTGGGACCAGTACTATTATATGTGCACTATAAGGAGTATCATTATACTGATGCTATAGATGACACACAAGTGTATTGTGACTGGTATTACTATATGTGCACTATGAGGAGTATTATTATACTGATGCTATAGATGATATACACATGTGGACAAAATTGTTGGTACCCCTCGTTTAATGAAAGAAAAACCCACAATGGTCACAGAAATAACTTGAATCTGACAAAAGTAATAATATATAAAAATTCTATGAAAATGAACAAATGAAAGTCAGACATTGCTTTCCAACCAGGCTTCAACAGAATTTTTTTAAAAAGAAAACTCATGAAACAGGCCTGGACAGAAATGATGGTTCCCTTAACTTAATATTTAGTTGCACAACCTTTTGAGGCAATCCCTGCAATCAGACGATTCCTGTAACTGTCAATGAGACTTCTGCACCTCTCAGCAGGTATTTTGGCCACTCCTCATGAGCAAACTGCTCCAGTTGTCTCGGGTGTGAAGGGTGCCTTTTCCAGACGGCATGTGTCAGCTCCTTCCAAAGATGCTCAATAGGATTTAGGTCAGGGCTCATAGAAGGCCACTTCAGAATAGTCCAATGTTTTCCTCTTAGCCATTCTTGGGTGTTTTTAGCTGTGTGTTTTGGGTCATTATCCTGTTGCAAGATCCATGACCTGTGACAGAGACCAAGCTTTCTGACACTGGGCAGCACATTTCTCTCTAGAATCCCTTGATAATCTTGAGATTTCATTGTACCCTGCACAGATTCAAGACACCCTGTGCCAGATGCAGCAAAGCAGCCCCAGAACATAACAGAGCCTCCTCCATGTCTCACAGTAGGGACAGTGTTCTTTTCAAGAGATGCTTCATTTTTCCGCCTGTGAACATAGAGCTGATGTGCCTTGCCACAAATTTTGATTTTTGTCTCATCTGTCCATAGGATATTCTCCCAGAAGCTTTGTGGCTTGTCAACATGTAGTTTAACAAATTCCAGTTTTGTCAGATTCAAGTTATTTCTGTGACCATTGTGGGTTTTTCTTTCATTAAACGAGGGGTACCAACAGTTTTGTCCACGTGTGTACATGTGTACTGAGACCAGTACTATTATATGTGTACTATGAGGAGTATTATTATACATATGCTATGTATAGGTACTTTCTCTAGTACTATCACATGGACACTATGGCGGTGCTATGGTGCCTGATGTGGATGGTATTATAATCTGGTAACTGGTTGGGTTGATTCTATTACAGTGATAATGATATATTGTGCACATACTACCGCAGTAACTATTGTATACTTTAGTAATTCAGGATTCTAAGACAGATGAATCTGACTCACAGGTTGACAACCCATGACCCCTCTCCTTCCGTATTCGTACAGGTTCACATACAAACAGGAATGCCTTCAGTAATCCTGGCCTCTATTTACAGTGATTCCCTGCGTGTTCCTAGTAAATCGCCGTTCAGAATAAGTGCAGATCTGAAATAAATGGCGTGCAGCCCGCCACGGAGGAAGTGGAGCCGCGTCCCATGTGAGGAATTACACATTCCTGTTGAGTCCCTGCTCCCAATAAATATCCCCACACTCTCTGTGTTATGTAACCAGATCCTTCTCACTGAGGCTCTGAGACCTTGTGCTGCGTCAAGATAATCGCTGCCGACCGTACACGCTAAGAACATGCGGGGGACGCACCCATGTGCTGTAATGCATACTGTGTACATGGCGGGGGACAGGGGAGTATAGGCCAGGGGGCTCACTGGAGAACATTGACGTTACATTATGAAGATTCCTCATATGAAGGCTGAATGGGAAATATTCCATGTTTATATATACAGATATGAGGCCCTAGAATATGAAGGGGAAAGGAGAATTGACTTTTTCATTATATCTATAAGGAGGGGGCATTTAAAGGGGCCATGAGGCTTTTAGAGAACAGGTATGTATTAGACCGAAGACTGTTGTACTCAGAAGTGGCACTTACCACGAGCATTTGTACAAACCATGGACCATTTTGAGGTGGGGAAAGGCCAAATTTGCCAGGATTGTATATAAAAAATCGAGACCATCCAGGCAAATAAAAGTATGGCAATTAAACCTACTGTACACTGACGGGACACTTTATTAGAGACCCCTGCCCTTTCACGAGTCGTGTTCCCCTGTATGGACATGTGATACTGCATAAATACAAACACACTGAAAAAGTATATATATGTGTATTATAACACAAGTGTACACACATCTAAACACATAAATATACATACAATGTGGTACTGACTACCTAGCTAGTAACTGTGGTGGTAACCTGTCTAGAACCAGTGACATCACAACAGTGACATCACTAAATATGAGCTAGAGACATCACAAAATATAAGTCAGTGACATCACAAGATATAATCCAGTGACATCACAAGATATGAAACAGTGACATCACTAAATATGGGCTAGTGACATCGCAAGATATAAGCCAGTGACATCACAGGTTATGAAACAGTGACATCACAAGATATGAAACAGTGACATCACTATATATGAGCCAGTGGCATTGTGGCAACAGAAAATATGAAATAGTGACATCACTAAATATGAGCTAGTGACATCACAAGATATAAACCAGTGGTATCACTATATATGAATCAGTGATGTAACAAGATATGAGCCAGTGACATCACCAGATATAAACCAGTAACACTGTAAAATATTAACCAGTGACATCTCTAGATCTGATGTTTAATGTCCTCCACTTTTATAGCCCTTAGACTGAGCTGCTGAAAATATCCCTTATGAATATTTTTATATATCACCCCCAAAATCTGTGTTGTGGTCATATCCTTCACCATGGATGATACATTTCTTACCAATTTTCTTTTATTTTTAGGTGATCGTGGGCTAAGAGGAGAAAAGGGCGAGAAAGGAGACAGAGGAGAAATAGGTGAGAGACGACCAAAGATTCATCTTATGTTTATTCAAGGAATAACTACTGTTATCATAAAGGGATAATACATGATGGTCTACACATGGGGCGTCCATTAATTTTAATAGAAACAGGTGGAGCTCCATAGTCAAGTCATGCTTGGTATGTCTCTTAGCACCACTGCCCATAGGAGCTTGCACTGTACAGGAGAGAGGACCTGCCCATAAGAGCTTACACTCTACAGGAGAGAGAACCCTGCCCATAAGAGCTTACACTGTATAGGAGAGAGGGCCCTGCCTATAAGAGCTTACACTCTACAGGAGAGAGGACCCTGCCCATAAGAGCTTACACTCTACAGGAGAGAGGGCCCTGCTCATAAGAGCTTACACTGTACAGGAGAGAGGACACTGCCCATAAGAGCTTACACTGTATAGGAGAGAGGACCCTGCCCATAAGAGCTTACACTGTACAGGAGAGAGGACCCTGCCCATAAGAGCTTACACTCTACAGGAGAGAGGACCCTGCCCATAAGAGCTTACACTATACAGGAGAGAGGACCCTGCTCATAAGAGCTTATACTGTACAGGAGAGAGGACACTGCCCATAAGAGCTTACACTCTACAGGAGAGAGGACCCTGCCTATAAGAGCTTACACTCTACAGGAGAGAGGACCTGCCCATAAGAGCTTACACTATACAGGAGAGAGGACCCTGCCCATAAGAGCTTACACTCTACAGGAGAGAGGACCCTGCCCATAAGAGCTTACACTCTACAGGAGAGAGGGCCCTGCCCATAAGAGCTTACACTGTACAGGAGAGAGGACCTGCCCATAAGAGCTTACACTGTACAGGAGAGAGGACCCTGCCCATAAGAGCTTACACTGTACAGGAGAGAGGGCCCTACCCATAAGAGCTTACACTGTATAGGAGAGAGGGCCCTGCCTATAAGAGCTTACACTCTACAGGAGAGAGGGCCCTGCCCATAAGAGCTTACACTCTACAGGAGAGAGGACCCTGCCCATAAGAGCTTACACTGTACAGGAGAGAGGACCCTGCCCATAAGAGCTTACACTCTACAGGAGAGAGGACCCTGCCCATAAGAGCTTACACTCTACAGGAGAGAGGACCCTGCCCATAAGAGCTTACACTGTACAGGAGAGAGGGCCCTGCCCATAAGAGCTTACACTCTACAGGAGAGAGGACCCTGCCCATAAGAGCTTACACTCTACAGGAGAGAGGACCCTGCCCATAAGAGCTTACACTGTACAGGAGAGAGGACCCTGCCCATAAGAGCTTACACTGTACAGGAGAGAGGACCCTGCCCATAAGAGCTTATCCACTGTACAGGAGAGAGGACCCTGCCCATAAGAGCTTACACTGTACAGGAGAGAGGACCCTGCCCATAAGAGCTTACACGCTACAGGAGAGAGGACCCTGCCCATAAGAGCTTACACTCTACAGGAGAGAGGACCCTGCCCATAAGAGCTTACACTCTACAGGAGAGAGGGCCCTGCCCATAAGAGCTTACACTGTACAGGAGAGAGGACCCTGCCCATAAGAGCTTATACTGTACAGGAGAGAGGGCCCTGCCCATAAGAGCTTACACTGTACAGGAGAGAGGACACTGCCCATAAGAACTTACACTCTACAGGAGAGAGGACCCTGCCCATAAGAGCTTACACTGTACAGGAGAGAGGACCCTGCCCATAAGAGCGTACACTGTACAGGAGAGAGGACTCTGCCCATAAGAGCTTACACTCTACAGGAGAGAGGACCCTGCCCATTGGAGCTTACACTATACAGGAGAGAGAGGACCCTGCCCATAAGAGCTTACACTCTACAGGAGAGAGGATCCTGCCCTTAAGAGCTTATACTCTACAGGAAAGAGGACCGCCGGGAAAAAAAAAAAAAAGACTGCCCCATAGGGGAGCGTACACTGTACAGGAGAGAGGACCCTGCCCATAAGAGCTTACACTGTACAGGAGGGAGGACCCTTCCCATAAGAGCTTACACTGTACAGGAGAGAGGGCCCTGCCCATAAGAGCTTACACTGTACAGGAGAGAGGACCCTGCCCATAGAATTTAGTGATTCAGGATAGTCAGCTACACTGAATGGATACAGTAAAAGGATATATTATAGGATGATGGGAGTTGTAGCTCATTGGGTGAGTGACAATAATGAGTGGTTTAGTACTGGAGATGATAGCAGACATGTACAGATGTTTATGGAGAGCTCTGTAGATTTGCAGGTAACCAGTGTATTGAGTCACACAGAGTGGCGATGTTATCTGTCGCAAATTTTTTATTTACTGCTAAATACCAGAGATGTTAGTCTTTAGGATTCAACCTATTTCGACCTTTCCACCTCAGCAGTCACATCCATATCCACGGGCCAACGTGTCAGAGAAGTGAGCCTAGAGCGAAACGCGTGCATAACTATAGCCTAAGTCATGTAATCGGATCCTGTAACAGGAGAGAGGTCACATCCCCGGTGAACGCGTTTCGAGGCAGCCATTCTTTTATCCATGAACAAAACCTCATTGTGTTGATGTAAAGCCCCTCTCAGGACAGAAACAGACACTTCACGTTTCCAGAACGGAGCGAAAAATGTGCATCTGTTTTATCCCTACGAATGTCTCATTTGTAAGCAATTTCCTGGTGCTTTTATAGGCAGGCGTGCTAGGAGAGGACTTGTTGTTTCCAGTTCAGCTGTCTGCTGTGCTGCACCGCGCCGGGCTAAGACGTCCATCTCCCTGAAAACACACTTCTGTTTTTACCATCTAGTTTCATCGGGGCTGTGATGGTGATGAACTTGGCGCCACGCGTAATATCTTTCAATATGGTCGAGCAGAATTTCAAAAAGTTATGGTAGGATGTAAATAATTACCCTAGATACATAGGGTACAATTCTTGGAGGTGTCTGAGGAACAGGACCCAACTGGTGCCAAGAGACATGCCAAGCATGACGTACGGTTATAGAGGTCCACCACTGTGGAATGGAGGTGTATGGATGTTATAGGATGCCATCTGCCCTTGTGTATGTCACCAG
Organism: Leptodactylus fallax; assembly: GCA_947044405.1. Classification (NCBI taxonomy): domain Eukaryota; kingdom Metazoa; phylum Chordata; class Amphibia; order Anura; family Leptodactylidae; genus Leptodactylus; species Leptodactylus fallax. The sequence continues at coordinate 3,970,339 of CAMRHE010000181.1, forward strand.
TAGAAACAGGGAATGGACAAGTAGGATTTCAACTTAGCCAATCCTATTTTCCCCAAGATAGTCGGCACCAGAGGTATCTAGGGGCAGAGTCTACTGGTTCCCACCATAAAAATAATGTCCGTGTTTAGCTGTCCTTAACAGACATGATAATGGTAGGATCCCTGTGTCAATAATTTAGTTTCATCGGGGTTGTGATGGTGAAGAACTTGGCACCACGTATAACATCTTTCGAAAAAATGGAGCAGAACTTCGAAAAGTTATTTCAGCTTGAACTAGACGGAGGCCTGGACAGTGCAAATACTTACCTAAGATACCTAGACTGCAGTACTTGGAGGTGTCTAAGAACCCAACTGGTGCAAAGAGACATGCCAAGCATGAGGTATGGTTATGGAGGTCCACCACTATGGACTAGAGGCACATTGTTTTTATTGGGTACCATTTGCAGCTGATCCTACTTTTCCTAAGACAACTGGCACCAGATGTATCTGGCGGCAGCTTCTACTGGTTTCCACCATAAAAGGGATATCCCGATCTGAATGTCCTGAATGTTAATGGTGGGGCCACTACAGATCCTTATCTCACGTCTTAGGCTAGCATAAGGCAAAGGGTCTATATATGAGTGTATTTGACATCTGGTGGCCGTGGGTTAGCCATTGGAGAATACATCACCTACCCCTGCTGAATGGGGCACTAGTCAAGGCCTGGCCCCCAAGGTTCCTGACAACCATAAATCTGAGTATCATATGGTAGAGTTACTTAGACATTGTAGAGCAGTCTTGTTGATTTTTGTATAAAAAAATACCTCCCAGATCCCTCACCACTTCCGTTTCGCTGCTTATTGGGTCATCTTGGAGGGATGGACCAGTGAGGACAATATGGTACAAGGCATGTACACTAGTTTTTTGGCACAAATTGCTCGCGAATTGTGGCATATATACATTAGTAAATGGCCCACTGAGTACATTCTGTTGCCTCTTACGTTAGGCAGCGCTCGAGTCCTTGCCCTGCTCCCCCTCCCCTACTGACTACATTAACCTATGCATGTACTCTCCAGTGGTTACTCCTAGAAATTATGTCTTCCAGTCTTTATGCCTGGTGTAAGTCTCAAGTTTGGTTTTAGCCCTTTAAACAACGTATATAAGGCGCAGTTCACACTGTTAGAGCACTACAGGACTGTGTTTGCTGTTGCGGCAGCTGCCTGACATTGAGTACATAGCATGTTATAAAAGTGATAAATGCTCCATTCAGGAATATGCATCCACTTACTTTATCCTTCACCCTCCTGCTGCAGCACTGACTCCGGACACACTTGGCCCCAGTCCAGGCGGCCATCATCATCTCCAGATGAATAGTAATGGACTGGATCCGCAGAATTTTTTCCTTCTTGCACATAGTTTATGTTTTGCCAAAGAAAAAATGACCTGAATTTTCGGAATGTTTCGGGCTCCATTCTACCAGGCTAAGCCTTAAAAAGCAAATACAGACTAAAACTAAATTACTTAAAGGGGAGGTTACAGAAACAGCGTCACATGTGGACTGCGTCTGGTATTGCAGCGCAGCTTTATTTCATTGAATCGGGCTGAACTGTAGTACTACACATAACCTGCGGTCAGGTGTGGCACTATTTCTGGATGAAACAGATGTTTTTCTAATCCTATACATCCTCTTCAAACTGATTCACTACAAATCTGCAACACTATTTTGGCGTAAAAAAGTTGAAAACCTGTGGTTTGTGACTTTATAACTCTGCTTGCGACTAAAATTGGAAGTGCTATTTTTACGCAAGTGCCTGATTTATGCTGAGGCCTGCAGCCACCACTAGAGGGAGCTTGAGCGCATGTACTGCATACAGGTTTACCTTGATTATACAATGTGCAGAGAGCTCCCTCTAGTGCAGGGGTTGCAGGACAATAGACTCGAGTCTATTGATGGATCCGTGAAAACGGACAAATAGAACATGTACGATTTATTTGACGATCCATTACAACGGTCAAAAAAATGTATTTGTACCTGGTTCTATTGAAATCTATGTGACTTAAAATTGGCCATGTGAAGTATGTTAAAAAAAAACAAAAAAAAAACTATCAATCAGCCATTGTGTGCACGAGGACTAAGGCTGCTCCTCCGACCTAGAGACTGTATGTCCTTGCACATATCAGCCCTGCCATTTGTGCTAGTCACATGTGCCCCCTAATAGCCAGGCTATGACTGTACTTGCCATTGCTGGAATTGGGATAGTACAGGTGCACCTTGTGCATTGTGTACAAGCGCCCTTAGGGATAAGGACACCCTGCAGGAACCACAGGGGGGATAGATATTGAGGTGCACATTTGGAGTAAGCCCCAATCCGTGCTTTGCCGCCACATTCTGGGTATGTGTGCATTGCAGGGCGGAGGACTGCAGCCCCTTCATAAATCTCTCGGTCCCTGAGCCAGTCGGGCCATTTAGTAAGACTGGCATACGATACTCCAGTCTTAATAAATTTGCCCCACTGTGCAATTGTAATGTAAAGACACAGGATAAAATCCTAACAATTACTTGCTTTTTCGTTATGTTTCTGTTTGTCCCAGATCTTAAACTTTGATGCAGGCAGCATTAAGCCCGTCCGTGGGAAACGGTCCGTGTGTGGGTGTTAGGACCTGGGCTAAATTCGGCCGCGTGCATAGGAGTCACTGCGTCATAGTCAGATATACAGAATAGCCCAATCGCTACAGTAATAAACCGACATAAAGCCATGACTCGTATGCACGCGGCCAAGTTCAGTCCGGGTCCTACCGCCCATGGATGGGACTCTGTCATGTGCAAGGGCCTTTACTTACCTGTGCAGGGTTGGCTGTCATCTCCACCACTCTGTTTCTATACAGCAGTGATGTCACAGTATACAACTGAGAGCGGTGAATGACTGGAGTGGTCCAGTCGAGGTGATGTCACCAATGTAGCCAGTCTATATACAAACACAGGTGACAGCCCAGGAGCGGAGGGGAGGATGCAGGTAAGTATCGGTGAATATTTGGTTTATAACATCCTCCAGGCAATGTATGACCTGGCACATCCCTTATTATTATGTCTGCGCATTCAGCATTTCAATGAAGATGCAATACACATCTAGGTCAGCATTTATTTCCAGAGGCTTCTTGTTCCCCATAATAGTAACCTCGGCTGACATGCAGCGTTTCAATGCATTAGAAAGGAGAAGCAGTAAAAAAAACAGAAGTGCAGCCTATGCCAATGGTACAGCAGTGTGTTATTTGTAGGGTGTGAGGCCTTAGAAAGAGGAAGCAGCCATTATAAAACAGTAGTAGTGCGTCGCCTGCAAAGAGACCTATAGTCTGTGAGCAACCAGTCAGCTGTGAGCCAGCCTAGTGACAGGGAAACCATTGCCTGCCATTTGTTTCTGTACCCTGAAGCAAGTAGTAAGCCTTAAAGGGCCCGTCACAAATCAGGGTCTAACACAAGATATATCCGACTTGCCATATACTGTACCAATTCTGTGGGCTACACCTTACTCACCGCACTTACATGCGATCATATAAGGAGACTCCGCTTCCACACTCCCTTACAACTCACCTATCACACAGGAGCGAAGCGACCTTCTACAATCCCGCATCCTCACAAATAGCTGCCACCGCTTATAGTAGGCGAGAAACCAATATATCCAAATAGCAACACAAGGGTAACAACCCAAAGTGATACTTACTCTCTTCGGAATAGTGGGGGCGTTTAGAGCCAAAGACAATCTTATTAAATTTCAGATTTAATATACATAAAAAAGTACAGTGCTTAACCATAAAAAGATGCAATAAAAAAGAGTGTGCAGACCACACACTAAACTGTGACCCCAAAGAATCTGACATGGAATTCATTTGCCTCATCACATTTATGGACCCCTGACTCCAAACTACTTCCTGGAACCTCCCACCTGTGATGTCATCATTTTCCTTTGTTGGCTATATAAAGCTTTGATCAGCAATATTTTCGATGACCCAGAGTCAAGACGTCTGAATCACAAGTTGCACCCAATGACTTGTCTGTGGTGATTTCACAAGCCGATCACCTGTATCCTGTCATACAGGATGCGCTAACACATTGAAGCGAACTCCTGCTACAACTAGGAACACAAAAGTTAAAGCCTGACACGATCTAACATGATCATACATATTTTATCACAGTCCCCAGGTCACTAGCCCCCTGTGCGCTGATAGTCGGCCCCTTCATATTACAGAAGTATAAAGACCTGATCCATTAACTTCTCCACATGACACAAACCAGACACGGCCCAGACATGGAGCTTCCTGCAGCAGATACAGCGTCTATGAAGTCAGGTCTGAACAGCGGCGTCACCGATCGTCCCCGCAGGCTGATAACCGCACAGTGTGTCCCGGATTCTCATGACCCACGCCTCTGAATATGTGACCGCTGGATAACATAGACATGATAGTGATTGTTTTTACATCCAGTGACTAAAGACCCCGAGAGCGCTAATAGCTGAGGGTTTGTTACAGTTGTATCCAGTCTAGACATTCCTCATATAAACGTCTTGGACTCCTTTACCTGCCCTGATACATTGTAACAAACTATAAGGACAGTAGAGAGGTTCGTGCTGATGTGTTTAGCTCACAGAGTGTTGTCTAGATTGGATGCAATAGTAGCAAACTCTCAGCTGTGAGATGTATTAGGTCTATATAGCTTTTAAAGGGGATGTCCAGGATTTGGAGCCACCTGGGTGTGCAGGGTGGTGTAAAAGAAAAAAAAAAGGAGACTCCCCTGTCCGTGAGGTCACTGTAGAAGGACTAGTGATGTCACTCACTTTCATCACTGTACAAAGCTCAGATGCTGAGTCATGCGTCTCCATGGTAACAGACTACACTCCAACCGTGCAGAGATCCTTCATCTCTAGTATGTAGTGGCCCCCACCTACCATGTAGCATGTATATTGCTGTATACCTCAGGCACTGCGACCTATTCATCCCCTATAGCTATGCCCTCAGTGACAACCAATATGGCCGCCATCCTTATATACTGAGCCTTCCTTCCCTTCTTTCCCAGCATCCCGATACATCCACCATTGTATCATGAATTTAATGCCGCCTCACACATCTGTAGTCTGGGAAAGCTGAGTCACCACACCCAGCTTTCCATGAACCGGATAACAGGGCTGAGTAGAATTCCCCCTGCGATTTGTTATCATAGGATGGAAGAACAGTGTGCAGGATGATGGAGAGCCGTGTAATTGACTCCAGGGTCGGGGGGATTTGCCGGTCTCAGTCGTCGTCTTCGCCCCTTCTCAGGAAAGCCAAAATATAAGATGAGATTCTCCAGCCCCGGCCCCCGGCCCCTGCACGTTATTATCAGGACTCCTCCGAGGCGACTGCTCCATAGGCACAATGCCTGGGAAAAAGGGAAGTAAACGTCCTGCAAAAACCCAAACTGTGAGTGGGGAGCTAACATGGGCCGTGGCCTCGTATATAGGACCCCCACCCATCAGTACTCCGCACATGTCATCGCAGCGCCCACACGTAAGCTCTCCGCCAACAAGAAACCACAAGTGTCAGGTCTGCATCATGTCTAATACATAGAAAAGAAGGGTAGTCATAGAAAAACTGAATGTGGAACCCCCTAGTGGTGACAGGAACTATGAATAAACCTTTATTCTATGGCACGTGGCCTTATAGCAGAAAGTGGGGGCCCCCTAGTGGTGACAGGACCCATGAAAAAACCTTTATCCTGGGACAGGCGGTCTTATAACAAAATATGGAAACCCCTGTGATCACAGTATACATGAAAAAAACTTTATTTTTGGTCGAGGCCTTTTAGCAAAAATATAGAGCCCCCTAGTGGTAATAGGACCCAATAATAATAAAAAAAAAAAACCTTGGTCTTCAGTGCTGGCTGCTCTTTAGCTGTTTAATTACATCACAAAGGGCCAGTCTGTCCCCCATGCTTTACACTGCAGCTGTGCTCCATTGGGACATTGCAATGTATAAGTGACTGATTAGTTGTATTGTCTGTTGTGTAATCCATGTACCGTCTGATCAGAGGCCTAGACTGTTGCTCTGTCCCCCATGCTTTACACTACAGCTGTGCTTATTTATATAGACTGCTGGGATTGAGCAGTGCATGGAGAGATCAAAGAGTAAACACAATTGTCAGGTGACCATAGCCTGTAGAGGGGGAGGAGTCTCAACAATGGGTGTGGCCTCAATAAAGGGAGGGGCTTCAATAAGGACACACCCAAGTTTCATGTTTCATATTTAATTTTTTCTTGGCTTCAATAAATCTGTTCTCTATTAAGATTTAACAAGTGCGGTAAAGAAAACCGATCCAAGTGCAAAAACCAAAAATAGCAAAAATATCTGGTCCCACAGCGCCCTCTAGTGACAGAACACAGCCCATTACAGTGAGCACCCTGAAGCAAGAACACACAGCGCCATCTAGTGCCAGTATATAGCACTCACTGGTGACAATGCACAGGACCCTACAGTGACACCAGGCCGCCCCCTCTGTGCTCTAGTCACAATACACAGGATCTGTAGTCCTGACAGCACATACTGCCAGCTAATGACAGCACAGCGACCTCCGGTGGCCGCACAAAGCAGCTATAATACTCTTAAGAATGTTTTCATTTAAGAATTTGATTTGTAACATTTTCCAGTAGGTGGAACATATTAAATAATACTGCAAGCTGTGTACTCCCATAAACAGTGCCAGAAGAGTGCCCCATGGACAGTATTATCAGCAGAGAACCCCATGAATAGTATTATATGCAGAGTACCCCCATAAACCATGACAGAAGAGTGCCCCATGAACAGTATTACCAAAAGCGTGCCCCATAACCAATATTACCAGCAGACAGCCAAGTCCATAGAAACAATATAAAGATCTACGCAGACAACACCACGCCCTCTAGTGACAGCACACCGCCTTCTAATGACATCGCACCGCCCTCTAGTGACAACACACAGTAGCATTTAGTGACAGCACACCTCCCTCTACTGACAGCACACCACCTTCTACTGACAGCACACCACCTTCTACTGACAGCACACCACCTTCTAGTGACAGCACACCACCTTCTACTGACAGCACACCACCTTCTACTGACAGCACACCACCTTCTAGTGACAGCACACCACCTTCTAGTGACAGTACACTGTCTTCAAGTGGCAACTCACCTTCCTCTAGTGACAGCACACCTCTTCCTAGTGACAGTACATTAATTTCTAGTGACAGCACACCTCTCTCTAGTGACAGCACACCTCCCTCTAGTGACAGCACACCGCCTTCTAGTGACAGCACACCGCCTTCTAGTGACAGCACACCTCCTTCTAGTGACAGCACATCTCCCTCTATTGACAGCACACCTCCCTCTAGTGACAGCACACCTCCCTCTAGTGACAGCATACCTCCCTCTAGTGACAGCACACCTCCCTCTAGTGACAGCACACCGCCTTCTAGTGACAGCACACCTCCCTCTAGTGACAGCACACCTCCCTCTAGTGACAGCACACCTCCCTCTAGTGACAGCACACCGCCTTCTAGTGACAGCACACCTCCCTCTAGTGACAGCACACCTCCCTCTAGTGACAGCACACCACCTTCTAGTGACAGCACACCTCCCTCTAGTGACAGCACACCGCCTTCTAGTGACAGCACACCTCCCTCTAGTGACAGCACACCTCCCTCTAGTGACAGCACACCTTCCTCTAGTGACAGCACACCTCCCTCTAGTGACAGCACATCTCCCTCTAGTGACAGCACACCTCCCTCTAGTGACAGCACACCTCCCTCTAGTGACAGCACACCGCCTTCTAGTGACAGCACACCTCCCTCTAGTGACAGCACACCTCCCTCTAGTGACAGCACACCGCCTTCTAGTGACAGCACACGTCCCTCTAGTGACAGCACACCACCTTCTAGTGACAATACACTGTCTTCAAGTTGCAATTCACCTTCCTCTAGTGACAGCACATTCAAGTGACAACATGGCTCCCTCTAGTGACAGCACACCTCTTCCTAGTGACAGTACATTAATTTCTAGTGACAGCACACCTCCCTCTAGTGACAGCACACCTCGTTCTAGTGACAGCACACCTCCCTCTAGTGACAGCACACCGCCTTCTAGTGACAATACACTGTCTTCAAGTGGCAATTCACCTTCCTCTAGTGACAGCACATTCAAGTGACAACATGGCTCCCTCTAGTGACAGCACACCTCTTCCTAGTGACAGTACATTAATTTCTAGTGACAGCACACCTCATTCTAGTGACAGCACACCTCCCTCTAGTGACAGCACACCTCGCGTTCTAGTGACAGCACACCGCCTTCTAGTGACAGCACACCTCCCTCTAGTGACAGCACACCGCCTTCTAGTGACAGCACACCTCCCTCTAGTGACAGCACACCTCCCTCTAGTGACAGCACACCACCTTCTAGTGACAGCACACCTCCCTCTAGTGACAGCACACCGCCTTCTAGTGACAGCACACCTCCCTCTAGTGACAGCACACCTCCCTCTAGTGACAGAACACCTTCCTCTAGTGACAGCACACCTCCCTCTAGTGACAGCACATCTCCCTCTAGTGACAGCACACCTCCCTCTAGTGACAGCACACCTCCCTCTAGTGACAGCACACCGCCTTCTAGTGACAGCACACCTCCCTCTAGTGACAGCACACCTCCCTCTAGTGACAGCACACCGCCTTCTAGTGACAGCACACGTCCCTCTAGTGACAGCACACCACCTTCTATTGACAGCACACCTCCCTCTACTGACAGCACACCTCCCTCTAGTGACAGCACACCTCCCTCTAGTGACAGCACACCTCCCTCTAGTGACAGCACACCACCTTCTAGTGACAATACACTGTCTTCAAGTGGCAATTCACCTTCCTCTAGTGACAGCACATTCAAGTGACAACATGGCTCCCTCTAGTGACAGCACACCTCTTCCTAGTGACAGTACATTAATTTCTAGTGACAGCACACCTCGTTCTAGTGACAGCACACCTCCCTCTAGTGACAGCACACCGCCTTCTAGTGACAATACACTGTCTTCAAGTGGCAATTCACCTTCCTCTAGTGACAGCACATTCAAGTGACAACATGGCTCCCTCTAGTGACAGCACACCTCTTCCTAGTGACAGTACATTAATTTCTAGTGACAGCACACCTCGTTCTAGTGACAGCACACCTCCCTCTAGTGACAGCACACCTCGTTCTAGTGACAGCACACCGCCTTCTAGTGACAGCACACCGCCTTCTAGTGACAGCACACCTCCCTCTAGTGACAGCACACCTCCCTCTAGTGACAGCACACCGCCTTCTAGTGACAGCACACCTCCCTCTAGTGACAGCACACCTCCCTCTAGTGACAGCACACCACCTTCTAGTGACAGCACACCTCCCTCTAGTGACAGCACACCACCTTCTAGTGACAGCACACCTCCCTCTAGTGACAGCACACCGCCTTCTAGTGACAGCACACCTCCCTCTAGTGACAGCACACCTCCCTCTAGTGACAGCACACCTCCCTCTAGTGACAGCACACAGCAACCCAATGTGACAAATATATAGCACAATTTATCTCCATTTTGAAGTCCTTCTTGCTTAGTGTCCCTGTCTCCTTCTCTTTCTATTTCTGCCCTTGGGTGCCCATCATGTGCCACCTATTTCTACCTTGCCTCCATACCATCGCTCTTCGCTGACTAGTTGGTTGACTCTTCCGATTGTCTGGTTTACATTTTCTAAAGCGGTGGATCATACGTGAGTGCCGTCACTTCAATACAAACCACATGGACCCTAATAAATGATAAATAGGGAGCTCATTATATTTTAATAGTGTGTGGGGGGGTTACCTGACACCTCATATTTCATGAACCCTCGGAAATCACAGTCTCCTGCATATGTTACCGGCTCCCCTCTCCTATATCATCACTGAGCTATGGGGGGAATTCACAGCATAGTCAGACCGAAGGCAGCGCAGGGTCCCCGTATATTATATACTCATATATCACAATCAGATCCATGTGAGCCCGTAGCCCTGTATGATGACAGCTGCCACAGGATCTGTCATCACATCCTATAATATTTTAGAAATATTTATCTCATACATGAACTTTTATGCTCTAGCAACATCCAGAGCTGCATTCAAAATTCTGTCACCTTTGGTTTATCTATAAGTGATCAGATAGCCTAGCTCTATGCTATGGTCTGAGGTCCCTCAATGCACTGCTTTCATTTACGAGAAAGTAGTAAAATTCTGAATGCAGCTCTGGAGGTGATTGATGTAGAAGCAATAATAATGCAAAAATAGAATTTTTGTCTATAAATATTAGACTGAGATTTTCCATTGAGAGTCAGGTTTGTAAAAGGGGTCACAAATCTTCTTTGGTCGTCATATCCAAAGTTATAGATCCAGGTCAGCCCTGAATCCAGTCTGGATTTGGCAGCAGCCTGGCTTGCTATATGAGCATTCCATGTCGCGCAGGTCATAGGTGGACATCATGGAGGTTAGTAAGAGGGGCTAGTATATAGTATATAGTGTCTACAACCAGGTCCTGGAGCCTCAATCTTCATTAGAACATGGGGTCAGGATCTTTAGGATCTGGCACGTCTGTGCATCGATTGCAATGGTTACCATGTAATGCTTTATTCTTCCTCTGGGGGAGCTGCAGGGAAATGGAACACTTGGTGCCAGCGGATCGCTGAGGAGTAAGGATTGGCGAATCTCACCAGATTTCATTTCACTTGTTCAGCACAAACTGGAAGCGCTATTATTATACTTTGGGGTGAAGGTGGAGGTGAGTAAAAATAGCAACCAGTTATACTTACCTTGCCCCACTTCTCCTGAGCACCCTCCTGGTATCCAGCGATTTCCTGGCGTCCTCTTCAGGCCTCTTCCACAGAGGTTCCATGCACACTGGAATGTCTACGTCTCTCACATTCACAAAAAAAACAAGAAATGTCAATTCCATAAGACAAACACTGAAAAATTAAATTACCAACGAAATATGACCCGAGTGAAAGAATCAGAACGCCTGACCTCTGTAATGAGGTTGTCCTTCCTGTTTATTATGGTGGTGACATCATATGGTTTGACCAGAAACCAACCACTCCATAATTTCTCAGATTTAATAAGACCCCCACCCCATCCGCTGGGCTGAGATGAAGGGGACTGTTCAAAAGGTTCAGACCCTCCAAGATTTTATTGGATTTCCATTTAGTAAATGTTGGAACACAAAGTCAATCGGGCATCTCTGATGTCTTGAGGGCACAGACGGCTTCTGGAAACCAACTCTCATGGAAATGTGTCCATCTTCTACAAGGGAGGTGGTCACTAATTCGGACCCCTTTAAATTAGGGTACAGTTAGAAGATCCAGAATCTCGATACGATTAGGCACTTTTTGGTTCTCATGAGTCTTGGGTGGAGATGTGATTGTTACTGGATTGGCTGTAGATATGGAGATTCTTATTGGATTGGCTGTAGATATGGAGATTCTTACTGGATTGGCTGTAGATATGGAGATTCTTACAGAATTGGCTGTAGATATGGAGATTCTTACTGGATTGGGAGAAGTAATGGAGCTTCTTCAGTTCTATTGGTGTACATAGACACGACGGGATCCCACGGCACATCAAAATTGACTCTCTATTATGGTACCATTACAAAACGGCTTGGTATTTGGTTCCCTTCCATACTTTTTCCATGGTCTTCAGGATTGTTCTTCAGTCCCGTTCCACTAAGACAGGAATCATATTCGGGTTCCTCCACAGAGTAGCAAAGGGGATAGCGTAGCCCACCTCTCCAATAGCCCAAAAGCAGCCATATGTTTAGACTCTACGAGATGGACCTTGTGCATAAACATGGCTCATTGGTTTTTGTATTTTCCCCTAAAATTCAATTTATAGAAATGGAACAAGAAGGAATGTGTATTCCAGAATAGTCTGCATATACAGTCAACTCACCCGGCCAAAAATTCAAGGCCTCCAACATCGATGTAAAAATAAAAAAGTTATAAGCCTATTGCTGCCAAGGACATACAGTATGAAATACGTCATGACTTTAAACTCTTACTGAGAATAGAATGTAAAGGCTGGAGATTAGATCATGGTGTCATATTATAGCCCGGCTTCTTAGCTGTCCAGTGATAGCAAATATCTACAATTATTAGGGTGCAGCGCTCTACTGGAGTCACGTAGCAGCATGAAAAGCTTTACAGGTGGACACGTTACAGTCTGGTGCTATCAACTCTGGTGCTGGTGCTATCATCTCTGGTGCAGGTGCTATCCTCTCTACTGCTGGTGCTTTAATCTCTAGTGATGGTGCTATCTTCTCTGGTGCAGTGCTATCCTCTCTAGTGCGGGTGCTTTAATCTCTGGTGCTAGTGCTATTCTCTCTAGTGCTGGTTCTATCTTCTCTGGTGCAGTGCTATCCTCTCTAGTGCGGGTGCTTTAATCTCTGGTGCTGGTGCTATCCTCTCTGGTGAAGTGCTATCCTCTCTAGTGCTGGTGCTATCCTCTCTGGTACAGTGCTGTCCTCTCTGGTGCTATCCTCTAAGATGCAGGTGCTATCCTCTCTAGTGCTGGTGCTATCATCTCTGATGCAGTGCTATCCTCTCTGGTGCTGGTACTGTCCTCTCTGGTGCTGGTGCTATTCTCTATGGTGAAGTGCTATCCTCTCTGGTGCTAGTGCTATCCTCTCTGGTGCTAGTGCTATCCTCTCTGGTGCTGGTGCTATCCTCTCTGGTGCTGGTACTAGCCTCTCTGGTGCTGGTGCTATTCTCTATGGTGAAGTGCTATCCTTTCTGGTGCTGGTGCTATCCTCTCTGGTGCTGGTGCTATCCTCTCTTGTGCTGGTGCTATCCTCTCTGGTGCTAGTGCTATCCTCTCTCGTGCTGGTGCTATCATCTCTGGTGCTATCCTCTCTGGTGCTAGAGCTATCCTCTACAGTGCTTGTGCTATCATCTCTAGTGCTGGTGCTATCCTCTCTGGTGCAGTGCTATCCTCTCTGGTACTGGTGCTATCCTCTCTGGTGCTGGTACTATCCTCTCTGGTGCTGGTGCTATTCTCTATGTTGAAGTGCTATCCTCTCTGGTGCTAGTGCTATCCTCTCTGGTGCTGGTGCTATCCTCTCTTGTGCTGGTGCTATCCTCTCTTTGCTGGTGCTATCCTCTCTGGTGCTAGTTCTATCCTCTCTTGTGCTGGTGCTATCCTCTCTCGTGCTGGTGCTATCCTCTCTAGTGCTATCCTCTCTAGTTCTTGTGCTATCATCTCTGGTGCTAGTTCTATCCTCTCTTGTGCTGGTGCTATCCTCTCTCGTGCTGGTGTTATCCTCTCTAGTGCTATCCTCTCTAGTGCTTGTGCTATCCACTCTGGTGCAGGTGCTATCCTTTCTGGTGCAGGTTCTATCCTCTCTGGTGATATCATCTCTGGTGCAGGTGCTATTCTCCCTGGTGCTGGAACTATCCTCTCTGGTGCTGGAGCTATTATCTCTGGTGCAGGTGCTATCATCTCTGGTGCAGGTGCTATCCTCTCTGGTGCTATCCTCTCTAGTGCTGGAGCTATCCTCTTTGGTGCTGGAGCTATCATCTCATTCCTCACCACCCAGCAAGGATGCTAAAGCCGGCCCCTCTGATATACTATACATATTATACAATGTGGCAGGTGTTTGTGTCTGGGTACAGGTTTTATTTGTATATGTCAACAATATAGTCACTGTCTTGAAATTCTGGTCAGAAAAAGGGTTAAAGGAGGCAGAAAATTTCTCCTGTTTCTCCATTAGGCCTCTTCATTGGAACTTGATGTGATTCGGAATTCCTACAGGAAGACATTTATCCCAGTGAAGAATATTTCTCTTGAGTTTTGTCTATTTAGACTGAAGCTCCGTAGGCTCAGGGTCAATCTTCTGCACTTCTTGTTAAAACCCTGATGAAGGGTTTATGAAGTCTCCTTGTGTCATGTTTACGGCTGATGGATATAACCGTCCCCCCGCAGCACCTGTACCAGGGAGCACGATCTTCTATTCGAGGCTCACAAACTCGGAGCTGGCGTTATTGCACACAAGACAGTTTTATTGGTCCCAATGAGATCTCAAAACTAAGCTGCTTTTACGAGCTGTTGGCGAATCTAAAGAAATTGGCAGGACAACTTGTTGATCCAATAGGATATTGTTTTTAAGAAACGGCGGGTGGTGTCCTGGAGGATTAACCCTGAGAATCGCTAGAGGAGAAACATTTTCTCCATTAAGCTGGGTAATACCTGTCTAGACAAAGGGCTCTTCCTCAGGAGTCTGTCCATGATTTCCTCTGTTATTTAGAAGAGTCTGGAGAAGACACCTTTTCCATTACTGGCTCTTGTCTTTGCTTTTTGCTTTGTTCTCTGGGGCCCTAGCTCAGGTTGGTTCTGTCTCGTTGGCCCTTTCACATGGTAAGGACCTGAAATTGTTTGATAATAAAGCGGTTTTCCATGATTTTGAGATGGTGGCCTAACTTTAGGATAAGCCATCTCCATCGATCAGTTGACTGAAGGAAATAGGACTAAGCAGCAATATTAGACAAATCCACTAAAAAAGGGTACAAAGCTGTTCCTGGTAAGGGCACAGGACACAATGGCCCCTTCAGTCCGTTGATTGTAAGTTGACCCCACCACCGATCCTAAGGATTGGCCACTAATATCAAAGTCCCAGAAAAATATTTTAAGAAAACAGACACTGGGTAACTGACCCCAAGGGTCATACTGGCATCCCCTCCTGTAATACATGGGAAGAATAGACAATCAGGATGGGGTCCTTTCAATCAGCTGATAAGCAGGAATACTGGAAGTTGGACCCCCACCGATACTATGGATTGGCCGTCCATATCAAAGTCCCAGAAAAACATTTGAAGAAAAAAAGAAATTGGATAACTGGCCCCAAGGGACACATTGGCCTCCCCTTCTACAAGAAATGGTAAGAATAGGCAACTAGGATGGAGGGTCACTTCAATCAGCCGTCGATCCTAAGGATTGGTCATCCATATCAAAGTCTACGACAGACATTTTAAGAAAACAAACATTGGATAACTGAACACAAGGGTCCCAGAAAAAGTTTTAAGAAAAAAAAACATTGGGTAACTGACCCCAACGGTCACTTTGGCATCTCCTCCTATAATAAATGGGAAGAACAGACAACTAGGATGGGGCCCCTTCAATCAGCTGATCGGCAGCAATACCGGAAGTTGAACCCCCAGCGATCACATGGATTGGCCAGCCATATCAAAGTCGAAAGAAAGCATTTTAAGAAAACGAAACATTGCATAACTGGACACAAGGGTCACATTGGCCTCCCCCTCCTAAAAGAAATGGGCAGAAAAGGCAAGTAGGATGGGAGGGGAGTCACTTCAAGCAGCCAATCCTCAGAAATACTAGAAGTTGGACTCCCATCGATCCTATTGATTGGCCATCCATATCAAAGTCCCAGAAAACATTTAAAGAAAACAGAAATTGGATACCGGGCCCCAAGGGTCACAATGGCCTCCCCTTCTACGAGAAATAGGCAAGTAGGATGGGGAAGGGGGGTCATTGCAATCAGGTGATTGGCAGAAATACCGGAAGTTGGATCCTCATCGATCCTAAGGATTGGCCATCCATAGCAAAGTCTAAAAAGGACATTTTAAGAACAAGGAAATTGGATAACTGGCCCCAAGGGTAACACTGGCCTCCCCTCCTAGAAGAAATGGGAAGAAAAGGAATCTCCCAGGTTCCATTTTAATTTGCCTATGACAAGGGGTAAAGAACTAGCAAATAAATTGTTGTGGCCTCAAATATAAAAGCTGTAAAGTGGGATAAATAATACAATGAATGTGAAAATGAATAATGTTTTAGTTGATGATTAAAAGTAAAAATGTTATTTTTTTTTTAAATTTAAAAAAATTTCGTAATTTTATTTGAATTTCTAATGATACATTTCACTCAAATCTCTTCTTTTCTGACAAAATTTGATCTTTTCCGAGGTTAAAAGAAAAAAAAAAATAGGGTTAAAAATAAGGGTTAAAAATTATTGATTATTATAATTTTCTGAGAAGAGATAAAACACAACAAAACTTAAATCTGGGAATAGAGAAGACTGATGGGGTCTTAGGCCTCACATGAAGCTGGGACCGTGGCCAATATCTTCGTGGCCAAAAGAGGAAGGCAAGATTAAAACATTTTTGGCAAATTTTGAAACATATTTTTGATGAATTGTTCATTTTAATAGTTTTTGTTTCGCAGTCAAATGTAATAGCATAAAAGCAAAAACACAAGTCAAAGGGAAATTTCTGCAAGAACAAATTCTGTATAAATAGCCCCTTTAAGAAGGGGTATCAAGGAGATTTGGAGAAGTGACCATGTGTGACCCCAGTATTTACCGTATATGTGTCACCTATGTATGTGGTCACACAGAATCATGCCTCGAAAAGACACAGACCCCCTAAACTAGCACAGACCTTAGACAAGGCACCCTAAATACAGACCCCAGACCCTCTAATTTATACAGACTGTAGACCAGACTATAACATATAGAGTGAAGTGATGCCTTGGAGAAACTCAGCTCTACTACACATGTAGATGGTTTTATCTGAAGCAGGCCATACTACTGTATAATGCTATACACAACACTGTATACACACAAGTGCAGCTCCATTAGCACTGCTGTCTGTAATAAAACTCAGCTCTGCTACATCTGTAGCTTTATATCAGGCAGCCTCTAAAAGGAATCTTAACACAATATACCAAATAAAGTGATCTGCTCTGTCTGTAGATGTAGCAGGATATAATACACAGAAAGGATTCCTCCGTTACAGCTGTGTTACCATTAACAACTTCATCCCCACTACATCATACACACTCAGCACTACTACATCGTACACACTCGGCCCTACTACATGGTACACACTTGGCTCTACTACATCTTACACACCCAGCACTACTACATGGTACACACTCGACTCTTCTACATCGCACACACACGGCTCTACTACATGGTACACACTTGGCTCTACTAGATCGCACGCACTCAGCTCTACTTCAGTGTACACTCTCAGCTTTACTACATCTCCAGATTATTTCAGTTTACAGAGCCCATGTTACGCCTGTATTCCAGCTCTGTACTCAGTCCTGTCCAGTCCTTGGCCACTGAACAAGTCTCCGAACGGTTCCAATATGTGTAATGTGAGAACTCCGGCCAAGCGAAATTCCAGAGCGCGGCATAAAAATAAGTGCAGGAAATGTTAGGCCGTACTGTGTATATATGTCATAATAAAATAACACGACCAATCCGCACAAATCACACGAGTCACACGGCTGGATCACATGACCAACCCCGTACTCACTATTCTGCTGGTGCAGTCACTGTGTACATACATTGACATTACTTATCCTGTACCGATCCTGAGTTACATCCTGTATTATACTCCAGAGCTGCGCTCACTATTCTGCTGGTGCAGTCACTGTGTACATACATTACATTACTTATCCTGTACTGATCCTGAGTTACATCCTGTATTATACTCCAGAGCTGCGCTCACTATTCTGCTGGTGCAGTCACTGTGTACATACATTACATTACTTATCCTGTACTGCTCCTGAGTTACATCCTGTATTATACTCCAGAGCTGCACTCACTATTCTGCTGGTGTAGTCACTGTGTACATACATTACATTACTTATCCTGTACTGATCCTGAGTTACATCCTGTGTTATACTCCAGAGCTGCGCTCACTATTCTGCTGGTGCAGTCACTGTGTACATACATT
The DNA here is from genome assembly GCA_947044405.1 of Leptodactylus fallax. Lineage (NCBI taxonomy): Eukaryota > Metazoa > Chordata > Amphibia > Anura > Leptodactylidae > Leptodactylus > Leptodactylus fallax. Next base: position 3,988,109 of record CAMRHE010000181.1, read on the forward strand.
ACATTACTTATCCTGTACCGATCCTGAGTTACATCCTGTATTATACTCCAGAGCTGCACTCACTATTCTGCTGGTACAGTCACTGTGTACGACATTACATTACTTATCCTGTACTGATCCTGAGTTACATCCTGTATTATACTCCAGAGCTGCACTCACTATTCTGCTGGTACAGTCACTGTGTACGTACATTACATTACTTATCCTGTACTGATCCTGAGTTACATCCTGTATTATACTCCAGAGCTGCACTCACTATTCTGCTGGTACAGTCACTGTGTACATACATTACATTACTTATCCTGTACTGATCCTGAGTTACATCCTGTATTATACTCCAGAGCTGCACTCACTATTCTGCTGGTGCAGTCACTGTGTACATATATTACATTACTTATCCTGTACCGATCCTGAGTTACATCCTGTATTATACTCCAGAGCTGCGCTCACTATTCTGCTGGTGCAGTCACTGTGTACATATATTACATTACTTATCCTGTACCGATCCTGAGTTACATCCTGTATTATACTCCAGAGCTGCGCTCACTATTCTGCTGGTGCAGTCACTGTGTACATACATTACATTACTTATCCTGTACTGATCCTGAGTTACATCCTGTATTATACTCCAGAGCTGCACTCACTATTCTGCTGGTGCAGTCACTGTGTACATACATTACATTACTTATCCTGTACTGATCCTGAGTTACATCCTGTATTATACTCCAGAGCTGCACTCACTATTCTGCTGGTGCAGTCACTGTGTACATACATTACATTACTTATCCTGTACTGATCCTGAGTTACATCCTGTATTATACTCCAGAGCTGCGCTCACTATTCTGCTGGTACAGTCACTGTGTACATACATTACATTACTTATCCTGTACTGATCCTGAGTTACATCCTGTATTATACTCCAGAGCTGCGCTCACTATTCTGCTGGTGCAGTCACTGTGTATATACATTACATTACTTATCCTGTACTGATCCTGAGTTACATCCTGTATTATACTCCAGAGCTGCGCTCACTATTCTGCTGGTACAGTCACTGTGTACATACATTACATTACTTATCCTGTACTGCTCCTGAGTTACATCCTGTATTATACTCCAGAGCTGCACTCACTATTCTGCTGGTGCAGTCACTGTGTACATACATTACATTACTTATCCTGTACTGATCCTGAGTTACATCCTGTATTATACTCCAGAGCTGCGCTCACTATTCTGCTGGTGCAGTCACTGTGTACATACATTACATTACTTATCCTGTACTGATCCTGAGTTATATCCTGTATTATACTCCAGAGCTGCGCTCACTATTCTGCTGGTACAGTCACTGTGTACATACATTACATTACTTATCCTGTACTGATCCTGAGTTATATCCTGTATTATACTCCAGAGCTGCGCTCACTATTCTGCTGGTGCAGTCACTGTGTACATACATTACATTACTTATCCTGTACTGATCCTGAGTTATATCCTGTATTATACTCCAGAGCTGCACTCACTATTCTGCTGGTGCAGTCACTGTGTACATACATTACATTACTTATCCTGTACTGATCCTGTTATCCTGTATTAACCCGGGCCATCCTGACTGTACATCCGTGTACAACATACATTACTTACCTGTACGTCCAGTATATCCTGTAAACCCCCTCTCACTATTCTGCTGGTGCAGTCACTGTGTACATACATTACATTACTTATCCTGTACTGATCCTGAGTTACATCCTGTATTATACTCCAGAGCTGCGCTCACTATTCTGCTGGTGCAGTCACTGTGTACATACATTACATTACTTATCCTGTACTGATCCTGAGTTACATCCTGTATTATACTCCAGAGCTGCACTCACTATTCTGCTGGTGGAGTCACTATATACAAGTAATTGTCACAGTAGAGGTTTTGTTACAATTATAAACAGAGTTCAGCACAACTTTCCCTCCTGGCCTAGGTGTGCAATACGTTGAACAACACAGATGATTTCAGCTCCTCATCGTCATCGTCCAATCAGGGAGTGCGACTTTTTAACGTCACCTAGGTTTACCTAAATTGAAAATCTTCTCCTGTTAAAAAATATTATTTTTACCCATTTCTGTTTCTAGGAAAGTTGGGTGACAAGCAATATGGCTGCCATTACAAGCAGCAACCCAGCTTTCCTTTGGTCCTCAACTGTGATTTTGATGTATCTATCTACATAAGGGATGAGGATCTATAGTATCACTGGCTCTGCAGGTATATTTACCATTCAGGCGCCGGGGAAAGCTTTGTGATGACCAGGAAGCTGTAATGCTGGACATATTCATTGGCTTGTGCTTTTCTAAATGCATATTTATCTTTATACAAAGTTAGAAAGCCTCCTACCCATACACATATTTCATGTATCATGTGTCAGTCCTAACTGTGCTTCTAGAATTGTATTCAGGAATCTCAGGATGGACATGGCTATAACTGTTATTATGATATTATAACCAGTAATGTGTTTTATTGCAGGGACAGCTGAGGAAGGGGTGGTACGGCTGGTGAACGGGTCTGGCCCCCATGAAGGACGTGTGGAGGTGTACCACGACAAGCGCTGGGGTACCGTGTGTGACGACAGCTGGGATAAGAAAGACGGAGATGTCGTCTGCCGGATGCTGGGATACAAGGGAGCCGAGGAAGTGTACAGGACGGCCAAGTTTGGTCAAGGTAAAAAAAAAAAAAAAAAAAAATGAAGCTAGTATAAAAAGTGTGACCAAAAGTAATCCTGCGCTCTGATTGGCTGACATGGTAAGTAGCATACGTCTGGAGTGTCCCTTTAACACCACATCCCATCCCCGTCTACCCAGTAGTATTGTTCACACATTACGTCATGGCCCAGCGCCAATAGTTTGGTCCAAACTTCTTTGGTTCTGATTCTAAATGGCCACTAGTTGCTGACTTTACTCTGGCCACCAGGTGGCGCTGTACTGTCAGGTCAGTTTCTGGAGTGTTTATCTTGTTTCCAGCTAAATATATCTCAAAAAATTGGGAACATAAATATATTTCTTAGACCGAAATCACTGACACTGTCATCGGAGGTGAAATTAACCCTTCACGTGACATCCCCTCTAAATGTGAACAACTCAGAATACAAAGGTGTTTGTATGGAAAGAAGCAAACAAAGGGATTTACCCAGCGCTGCACCTGGTACATGTAGTGATCCTAAGATCCCAAGTCTTCTACTCCAGTCACATCCAGAGCTGCGTTCACAGTTTGGTTTCTGATTAGTTCTCATGCTGAAAAGTCTTACATTTCTCTGCTGCCCCCTGCTGGTTCAGGGTCTGCACAAAACATGATCTTTTGCCGTACTTTGTGGTCAATGTAGCAGTTGCATCCCATCTGATCTCACATATGAAAGCAAACCCAAAAACTGCTGCACATCTATCAGCATGCTGACAATAAGGAGTCTGTACCAAGCTGTTAGGTGGATGTCTGTCAGCACAATTCTGGCAGATTTTCGAATGACGGCCATCTACATTTTGAATGCTGCTCTGGATGTGTTTGGAGAAATAGAAAAATGTAATTTCAATAAATAAATATATATAAATATAAATATGTACAGTCCTTTCCAACCCTATTCCAGACACTTTTGCCAGGTACCAGAGACTCCCTCATTCACTTAAGTTGCATACTCTAGTCACCTCCAGAGCTGCAGTCAGAATTCTGTTGGGAACACCTTGTATATACTACATAGTATCTTGCTTGAGCTCCCATAATGCCCTCTAGATACAGAAAACTCAGAGGATTGTGAAGACATTCCTGGATGTGACTGGAGAAGAAAATGCCACCATGAAGAAAATCTATTATAGGTTCTCAGAACCTATACTGAGAGATTACTGGTAACAATCCTGCTGGTCTAGGGCAGTGAAGAGGTTAAGAATATCCTCGGTGGTCTAGAACAATAAAAGGGTTAATCATAACATCTGTGACAGACCCCTGGTGGTCTAGGACAGTAAAGGAGTCGATGGCAATGAAAGAATTCACGATAACATCCCTGGTAAGCTAGGACAGTAGGGTTTAGGGCCACAAAAGGATTCTAAAAAGCAACCTTGGTGGTCTAGAGTAGCGAAGTGGTCTAAAAATAACATCTTTTGCAGTCTAGGGCCCTGAAAGGATTAATAGTAATGTCCCAGATGGTCTTGTGTTAAATGGGTTAAAGATAACATCCCTGGTGATCTAGTGCAGTTTAGAGATTAATGATAACGTGCCCGGTGCTCCAGTGTAATGAAGGCGTTAATGATAACACCTACGGTGGTCTAGTGTAAAGAAGGGTTTAACAATAACCCCTCAGTTGTGGTCTAGTGTAGTGAAGGTGTTAATGATAATATCCCTGGTGATTTAGGGTCACAAAAGGATTCTAAAAAGCAACCTTGGTGGTTTAGGTTAGCGAAGTGGTTAATCCTTTCACGGCTGTCTAGGGCCGTGAAAGGTTTAATAGCAATGTGTCTGGTGGTCTAGTGTAGTGAAGGAGTTAATAATAACACCTTTTGTGGTCTAGTGTAGTGCAGAGGTTAATGATAACACCTTCAGGGTCTAGAGTAGTGAAGGGGTTATCGATAACGCCACTGGTGGTCTATTGTAGTGAAGGAGTTAATGATAACCTCCCCCAGTGGTCTAGTGTAGTGAAATTGCTAATGATAACATCCCTGGTGTTTTACTGTAATGAAGGGTTTAACAATAACCCCTCCTTTTGTGGTCTAGTGTAGTGAAGGGGTTAATTATAACACCCCTGGTGATCTAGTGTAATGAAGAGGTTAATGATGACCCTTCTCGTGGTCTAGTTTATTGCAGAGGTTAATGATAAGCCTCTCCCCGGTGGTCTAGTGTAGTGAAGGGGTTAATGATAACACCCCTGGTGGTCTAGTGTAATGAAGAGGTTAATGATGACCCTCCTCGCGGTCTAGTATAGTGCAGAGGTTAATGATAAGCCTCTCCCCGGTGGTCTAGTGTAGTGAAGGGGTTAATGATAACACCCCTGGTGGTCTAGTGTAATGAAGAGGTTAATGATGACCCTCCTCGTGGTCTAGTGTAGTGAAGGGGTTAATGATAACACCCCTGGTGGTCTAGTGTAATGAAGAGGTTAATGATGACCCTCCTCGTGGTCTAGTGTAGTGAAGGGGTTAATGGTAACACCCCTCGTGGTCTAGTGTAATGAAGAGGTTAATGATGACCCTCCTCGTGGTCTAGTGTAGTGCCGAGGTTAATGATAAGCCTCTCCCCAGTGGCCTAGTGTAGTGAAGGGGTTAATGATAACACCCCTGGTGGTCTAGGGCAGTGAGTTTCCAGTGAAGGTGTTCTCTACCTGTACTGCAGGCTGCGGGGCTCCCTCCTATCGCTGCTCCATCTATGATTCTAGACGGCTGACACACACACACAGATATTCTTCCAAGATGTAAGAACCTTCGCCCCAAAACCTACAAAAACATTAAATATGCGTTAGTCAAAAACAAGACTCCTGCCATGGCGGGCTCACTCATCAGGGGATGGGCCGGACCCTGTATGAACTATAATGACTGTATTATTAGTGGGCTCGGAGCGCCATGTCAATGCGCTTTTAATGACATCATTCATCCACAACCTGAATACTTGAAAGGGAATCAAAATTACAGGGACATTTTTAGAATTTTTTGAAAATTACACGTCTGATACTTTGTTTTAATATCATGTCTCATACTCCAGTCACATCCAGAGCTGCATTCACAACACTGACGGCTACTGCATGAGCTGCAGACTAGGTTCCGGCCCGGGGGGGGAAACACGAAGCCCCCCACTGGGCCCATAGGGGGCACCCGGGGGGGGGGAAAAACCCGCGGGAGTGGGGGAGGGGGGGTGGGGGGGTGGACTAGAGGCACCAATGAGGAAACACCTGTAATCCATACAAGATAGAAAAAGACTGACATGAATCTGAACAATAATGTCGCCAATGAGGGTTGTGCCCTAGGGTCGGCCCCGGGGACGGGGGGGCCCCCCCCCCAAAGCCGCCCCCCTTATAAAAAAAAAACACGCGGGGGGGGGGGGGGGGGGCCGTTTTTGTTGGGGGGGGGGGGGGGGGGCCCCTTCTCCCCCTCCTCTCATCCCCGGCGGAGGAGGGGGGGGGGGGGGGGGGGGGGGGGGGCGGCGCCGCCCCCCTGGTGGGGTGGTGGATGCCCCGGGGGGCTGCAATAAAATATAGTAAAATAAGATAGGCCCCCATAATATTAAAAATAATTAATTTTTAAAATTTGGGTGTTGGTTCGGCCATTCATTTTAAATATTAAAAAACTTAAGGGAATGGAAAGTGTTATGTTTGAAGAGAGGGGTGTTTTTATAATAAAAAAAATAAAGAAAATAAAAAAAATTGGAGGGGTGTGGGGAGGCGCCACAAAACAGTAATGTAAATATTATATTTTTTCTTTCCTTTTTCCCCCATATACACCCCTCCCCCCCCCCCGTAGGTTTTAATCAGTTCCTGGATCCTGGTGAAGGTATTTTTGACCATTCCTCTTTACAAAACAATTCCAGTTCAGTTAAGTTTGATGGTCGCCGAGCATGGACAGTCCGCTTCACATTATCCCACAGATGTTCAATGATATTCAGGTCTGGGGACTGGGATGGCCATTCCAGAACATTGTAATTGTTCCTCTGCATGAATGCCTGAGTAGACTTTGGATCATTGTCTTGCTGAAATATCCATCCCCGCGTAACTTCAAGTTCGTCACTGATTCTTGTACATTATTCTCAAGAATCTGCTGATACTGAGTTGAATCCATGTGACCCTCAGCTTTAACAAGATTCCCGGTGCCGGCATTGGCCACAGCCCCAAAGCATGATGGAACCTCCACCAAATTTTACAGTGGGTAGCAAGTGTTTTTCTTGGAATGCTGTGTTTTTTTGACGCCATGCATAACGCCTTTTTGTATGACCAAACAACTCAATCTTTGTTTCATCAGTCCACAGGACCTTCTTCCAAAATGAAGCTGGCTTGTCCAAATGTGCTTTTGCATACCTCAGGCGACTCTGTTTGTGGCGTGCTTTCAGAAACGGCTTCTTTCGCATCACTCTCCCATACAGCTTCTCCTTGTGCAAAGTGTGCTGTATTGTTGACCGATGCACAGTGACACCATCTGCAGCAAGATGATGCTGCAGCTCTTTGGAGGTGGTCTGTGGATTGTCCTTGACTGTTCTCACCATTCTTCCTCTCTGCCTTTCTGATATTTTTCTTGGCCTCCACTTCTGGGCTTAACAAGAACTGTCCCTGTGGTCTTCCATTTCCTTACTATGTTCCTCACAGTGGAAACTGACAGGTTAAATCTCTGAGACAACTTTTTGTATCCTTCCCCTAAACAACAATGTTGAAAAAACTTTGTTTTCAGATCATTTGAGAGGTGTTTTGGGGGGGACAAGAAGACACCTCTTCAGAGGAGATTCAAATAGGAGAACAACTTGCAATTGGCCACCTTAAATACCTTTCTCATGATTGGATACACCTGGCTATGAAGTTCAAAGCTCAGTGAGGTTACAAAACCAATTTTGTGCTTCAGTAAGTCAGTAAAAAGTAGTTAGGAGTATTCAAATCAATAAAATGATAAGGGTACCCAAATTTTGCACCGGTCAAATTTTGGTTTAATGCATATTGCACATTTTCTGTTAGTACAATAAACCTCATTCAATCCTGAAATATTACTGTGTCCATCAGTTATTAGATATATCAAATTGAAATGGCTGTTGCAAACACCCAAATATTTAGAACTAAAAATGATTAAGATTAGTAGGGGTGTCCAAACTTTTTCATATGACTGTATCACACCCACCGCCCTGGGCTCCAGTACTATGTCATGTGCGGCTCGTGCCCATATGGCAGTCATTAGAGGGGGCGGTGAGCGGCACACAACATAATAGGGGTCTTCCTTCTATGTAATGAGCCGCGCTCATTACTGCAATGTAATTACACCTCAGGAGATGGCGGCGTCTACTGCGCTCTCATTTACTTCTTAAGGAGATTCCTGTACATGACGGACACAAATCCTACTGTATGAAAGACCGTATGGTGTTAACCTCTTGTGTGCCTGCCGAAGAGGTGATACATGTTCCCTTAACTCATCTAGCTTAGCTCCCATACTTCTGCTTAATGCAGCAGATTAGTTGTTCAGGACTCTGGGAAAGCTGGGTGATGTCTCTATAGGAGCTGTAACATTGGTCATAATCACTATGTTAGACACAGATATGGTCAAAAATATGTAAAAATTCAAAGTCCCCAAATTTAGCAAATCCCCCTTTTTGGGAGCCCCCTAACCACAGAAGGTTCTGTATAATAAATCATACATAGGGTTAATACATATGTTGGATTAGTGGACCGGGGTTATGTGGTAAATGTAAACCACACAGCTCGCCCGCGCTCAGATAAGGATCTGAAGCTGAACATAACATGTGGTAACGGGGAATTGTCTGCAAATAAATCCTGGGATGACTGACAGCCGCACGCCGCCTGTATGGCAAACGCCTTTGTATATTTTGTTGTATCTGGGTTACAATCTGATGAATGTAAACAGAGGAGGCCGAGCGGCGTCAAATAATCACCGCCCGCCCATCGGAGTAAAACTTACAACGGGTCCACGCATCAATCATTATGTAGCAAAGCAAATATGTCCGCCACATTGCACCAATTTTGTCACTGAAGACCAACATCAGTAACGGGTTTTGCTATATTATGGCCCGTTATGATATGGGTTCCTAAATTCTGATCTGTCACTACAAATGACCCCTAGTAACCGGAATATATGTATAGCAAGGATTCTGGGGGCCAAGCCCTGGGTGTGAAACAGTGGAGGCCAACCGTGGCCCGGTCATGTAGGCCCAATAGGATACAGACCCCAGACCAAACCCTTCAGATTCTCAGATCCCAGTCCAGACGCCTAAATTATTACACCCCAGACCAGACCCTTCAGATATCAGACCCCTGTCCTTATTCCTAAATTATTAGACCCCAGACCAGACCCTTCAGATATCAAAATCCAATCCAGACTCCTAAATTTTTAGACCACAGACCAGACCTCTAATTTCTATGAGACCAGTCCGCACCCCTAAATTCATCAGACCCCGGACCTGACCCCTTAATTATACATTCCCAGACCCCTAAATTATTAGACCCCAGTCCACACCCCTTGAGTATACAATCCCAGAACAGACTTAGACCCCAGACCAGATCTCTTCTTTCTATGATCCCAAACCAGACCCCTTATTTCTATGACACCTTTGCACCCCTAAATTCATCAGACCCCAGTCAAGACTCCTTAGTTATACAATCCCAGGCCAGACCCTTAAATTTTTAGACCCCAGTTCAGACCCCTTGAGTATACAATCCCAGACCATACTCCTTTCTATGATCAGACCAGACCAGACCAGACTATGACCAGACCTCTTATATTCATCACACTCCAAACAAGACCCCTAAATTATTCAACCCCAGGGGGAAACAAATATACTAAATACTGATAAACATGGAGAATGTTACTGAGCTCCGCACCTCCCCGATGCTGCCGGGGTACCCTATAGTCTCCACTGCCTGGGGGAAGTTCTTGGAGATGACGCCTTGGTCAATCACTAGCTGGACCAATGACCCTCCTCGGTGGGCATCTCCAAGAATCTCCTGTGTGTTGGGAAACCTCAAGAAGTGTAGAGCAGTGGGGACGCAGACAGTGCCTGACCCAGAGTGGGTGGGGAATGAGGAGAGGTGAATAACATTTTGTTATGTTAGGACCTCTATGTTTAGCCCTTTTTAAGTATATTTTCTCCTTGGAATATTCCTCTAATTAAATACCAGACCAGATCACTAAATACATCAGACCCCAGACCATACACCCACATTATCGAACGCCAGACCAGATCACTAAATTAAAAGGTCTAAATTATAAGGCCTATCTAGTCTTTGCTGTCCCAGGAACCAGGGACTTGGTTGTCACCATCAAAATCACCTCCTTCACAGAGTAAGGACTTGCCATCTGGGTTCTCCTGACTGGTCATAATGGCATATAACATGGCCTTCATCCCATTATTCTTTGAGGGTCTTTCAAAGGGTACAAATTCACCCTGAATCTATACAATGGAATCCTATACATAAAGAGGTCCTAGGACTTTACTGTACTTGGAGACCCTTAAAACATCTTCTCCAGTGTCTCCATGGATCTCAGACTGCAACTGGTCTTACTCTATTAGATGTTCCTATCCGGTCCTTTCCATGAAATTCGGCACAGACCGAGGCCTAATCAGAGCCCTGTTTACACTCGATGATTAGTGACGTCTCGATAATGAGCGCTGTGGGCGCAGGAGATGGGGACGGAGCTGGCCGCTCGCTGACATGGTTTATTCTCATCAGTCGTCATTAATAAACATACCAGGGCTGTGTTCCGGTGCGGCCGATGGAAGGTGTTGGCAGACGCGCTAATTCTGGAAGCCGGTAACGAGCCCTTACATTTCCAGTCAGGAACGTGCCCCGCTAATTAGGACGTCGTCATGTCAGACATTAAAGAGCAATTACAGGCACGTTATATAAAACACCTGTCCAGAGAAGTCATAAATACGTCAGTCAAGGTCTGCTCTCAATTAGAATGATGATGTCACCGGCCAAAAGTTTTTGATTCTCAAAAATATTTCTTGAGGGGTGTGTCAGAAAGTGACACGATGAGCTGGAATCCCCCATCAGTGTTCTGCACAGAAGAAGTCGAGCACTCAAGCAATGTCTCTTTGGCTGTGATCAGTATCTCACCCACTTGAGGGTTGGCTGTACTTGTTCAGGCAGACCCACTGGTGTAACTATAGAGGTCACAGTGGTGGCTGCTACGACTGGGCCCAGAAGCCAGGGTCCCACAGATCACCCTTACTACACTAGGGCTGATTAAGCGTTGATGGTTGATAGTCTGTAATGTATTCCTCCTGCCCTCTGGTGCACTGGAGTGAGAAGATTTATGATACACAGTCTTCCACTATCGGAAAGGAGAAAATGATCCCTTTAATGGCAAAAATAGCACTTGGTCAGAGGCATGGAGGGATTCTGTGGAGAAGACTGTGACACAAAAGGGGCATATTACTATGTGGGGGCCACCAGCAGGGGATAGGAAACTTGTGTGCTCAGACAAGCCATCATGGTGGTCTGGGCCACATAGAGAAGAAACGGGAAATGTAAATGCTGCTAAAATGTATAGCTGGGACATGGCTGACTGTTGTAAGGGGAAGTTGTGCCGGGGGCTCCTAGTTGAACTTTTGCACCAGACCCTATGAGTCTTTTGTTACGCTCCTGGGCAGACCCCTACTCCATGCCCCAGTTATTGATTCTCCTTGAGGGTACCCAGCAAAAGTTAGAGAGTCTTTAGTGCTATGACAACCTACAGAGCTAACCTTTTCTGAATTGACAAGGAGGAAGAACTTCATCCCATAACTTCCTGAAGGCTTTTGCAACCTAATGCAGTGGTCACACATACATATCGAGGACTTCATTGACATCATTGGGGTTCTATTCTCTACTTGGACCGGAAGCCAACTGGAGCAAATGGTGGTTGATTCTTCATCATAACCCCTTAATGTAGTCCAAGAATGGAGAACCCACCAATGTGATTTTCTTGTGAGGACATATCCGTAGCCACAAAAATATATCAATATGTGAGCTACAGAAGGTCAAACCTTGGTGAGATGCTCAGAGATGTTCCTCTATGCAGAATTGGCAATGCCTATGCATCTGGTTTTACCATACACCCTATATAAGTCAAGAACTTTCACAAAACCTGGACAAGGCAAGAAGGTAACCTTCCCCAAAGACCCATTTTGACCCAAGATTGCAGAACTTACAGTAATATGGTGCTGGGTTCCATTCTTGTTGTACCTCAGAAACTTTTCCATGTAAAATAAGCCATGACCACCCCATGGAAGATAAACCATAACCTGCAGGTAATTGTATGAACACTCTCTGAGGTGGCAGGGATATGGCGATAGGCTACACAACACCTCGATAGTATAGGAGTCATGGAAGCGCTTACATGATCTATTTTGGCCGTTGGCCATGATGATGTTCTCCTTGTCTTATAGAGCCCACTGTATAATGACTGAGCAGTTGGTACATCAGAAGACATATATTTGCCCCATGTGGAGTATCTCCATCTATACATGCATTTCATGACCTCAACTAGGGAATTTCATACAGAGAAAATACTAAAAAAAAATTGCATGTGGTGGGTAAAGTTGATTTTTGGTCGTAGGATTATTTTCTCTGGCCGGACGCTTCTCATTCGAGTGGATCTATTGACTTTCTTGTACTCAGAATAATTACTTCAAATTGTGTTTAGTCTCAGGATCTGGACACAAGAACGACTGAATGAAATCCCACATACAAACATGTTTCGCTTTGCCCTTCTACGATCTGCGAGAGGTGATGAAATGCGAGACCATGCCAGTCTACACAGTCCTCATGTGCCAGGATACGTGCCAGTGTGTGTGTGTGTACCTTACACATAATGACATAATAACCTGCAACCAAACCAGACAAAAAAAAGCAAATACTCCAATCGAGCGTGTCTTGAGCTGAAGGAATGGAGCAAACTCCAAGGAGGCCAAAGAATTTCGACATAAGCAAAATTGACTATAATGGGTGTTTGTGCACACTAGAGGCATAGGAACATGAACCAGACCTGTTGGGCTGGCTGGAGGTATGATTCAAGCCTACAGCAGTTTACCTGAAAGTCAGGAGTCTCTGTTACCATCTCTAACTCTGAGTGCTCTTTTTTGTGGATGTGGCCAAGACAAAATTTTTCGGTGACATTGTCACTAATTCCTTCTGGTGCTCCATTGACTTCTGCTTGCCTCTTGCAGCTCAGGTACTTGGAAAACGTAGCCACTGGCTCCAATAATTGTGATGAGTTACTATGAAGGTTCTATACGGTGAATACTTGGACTGCTCCCTTGGTTGGGCTCTACGTGGTGACTACTTGGACTGATTCCCTTGGTTGGGCTCTATATGGTGACTACTTTGACTGCTCCCTTGGTTGGGCTCTACATGGTGACTACTTGGACTGTTCCTTGGTTGGGCTCCACCAGTGGTGCATACTACAAACACATGGTAAACTGGAAAGGTATAAAGGGTGGTGGGGCCACCATGCCACCTAACCGTCTTGACTTTGGACCAATCCCAAGGGCACTGAATAGTTAACCTCCCCTTTAAACCCTGTACGAGTATCCTATCTTTGCTGCGGAGAGACTACCGGGTCACTACCTCTCAGAGTAGTCCCGGTATAGGGGGCAGTTGGCCAAAGGCCATAGAGGTGCCAGTGCATAGCCCTAGTGGTCAGGAAAGAGAGTCTTCTAATATGGACCAAGTTCATAGGTGGATATCGTTCAGAGTCGTAGTCAGGCAGGCAGCGCAAAATCAGTAGCCAAAGGCAAGCCAAGTTTGGTAGCAGGAATCAGTCCAGGGCGGGTAGATAAGTAGGGAGTCAGGAAACAGGCCAAAGGCCCATACACAGGGTAACCATCAGTATGCAGGACAGCCTGCAGATATCCTTGTAAAAACAAGCTAAGCTGTGAACCTATATCGCTCAGACACAGAGTGCCTGGAACGTAAATAGGGCTGGGTGGTCATGGATTGTCTAGGGAAGACAAACCTAGTTCAGGTGGTTACCCTTTAAGAAGATAAGAGGGGAGGTACGGAGCCAGAGGAGGAGGTGAAGACCTGACATTGGCCCTGAGGTGTGGGGAAATGGCATGTAGGAAGGTGAGGTAGCTGGCAACTGTGACCTTCAGAAACATTGTGGTGGAGCTACAAAGGGGAAAATCCATTACTGAATTAGATTAAAATGCTAAGAAAAGAAGAAGTCCCGACCTCCCTGGTCTACATCTGTCTTTGGCCTCCCTGGTCTACATCTGTTTTTGGCCTCCCTGGTCTGTCTTTGGTATTAGTCAGTTAGCGAGTGGACATATTGATTTATGAGGCCCCATTAGCCTCAGCCTCAGAGTATCAGTTTTCCATACTTTTGTACATCATGATGTAATAATATCTTGTATATTATTAGATTATTATGAGGTACTTATACAATTTACTGTCTGGGGTGGTGACAGGCGCCTTTTACCGGGCTCTCGGTGAAGTCATCATCTAACTGCTTGTATTTAACTAATAGTCTTAATAGGTTCTCCAGTTTCTAGCAAATAAATTAGATTACCTGAGGATCCTTTGGTGGTCCAGGTTTGGACCCATTGATGGACCCCAGAGGTCCAAAAAAAAGACAATTTTTAGAAGCCGATCACTGGTCACCAGGGGTTTTTACAGCACAACAATGCCTTAATTACAGCAAATGGGCATCACCTAGGGCCCACCAAATAAAATGGCCCACCCTCCAACAAACCCCAGGCAATAGACCATAGTAACCATCAAATTTTGGTGTCTTATACTGGACCATTATTGTGTTAGATCCTAGATCCACCAGAGGATCCACCAGTACTTTGGTGGGCCAGTCCAACACTGGCATCAGTCCAGTTTTGTACTAATAAGTGTAACATTATCTGGGTCAACAGGATGTGGATCCGCCGTGTTACCAGACTGGTTTGACTTTGGCTACCTCTAAGCACATTCCCTAAACAGCCTTTCCACTATTCACCCTTTAACCCCTGCACAGGGATGGACTTAGCTGCAGGGAGACTGCCAAGTCACTATCTCTGGGGGTGGTCCCAGGGTTGATAGCCGCTGACCCAGCAGGTCGAGATGCTGATGTGAGGCACCAGAGAATAAACAATAGAATGATCAGGTCCAAGCAAGGAGTGAGGGCTGCAGAGTTTGGAGGTCAGGTACTAGCCAAGGGTCAAGCACAGGTAACAGGCAGGGCAAGTACCACAGACAAATACGAGGTCAGGAACATGTCAAAAGGCAGGTCATGGGTCTGATCGGCTAGAGGAACACTTCACAGCAGGTCTAGCTAACTAAGAACCTTATTGATCGGGGGCAGGGCAGAGGGCGGAGCAGACTTACATCGGTGCACGTGCTGGTCCTTTACAAGATCTAGTATACTGATTCATGCACCCAACCCGGGTCGGACTGGCCCACTGGGGAACCAGTGAATCCCCCGGTGGGCCCCGAGCCCTGACTATTAGTCCTCTGACCATCCCGATCGGGCCTGACCCAACAGTCCTATAGGCCAGTGTTTCTCAATCTCAAAAAAAACCCAAAAAACATCACAATCAGATTTGCCTGAAGCTGTGATCATACAATGTTCTGAACATCATGAGAACGGTATGGATATACTCTAGAGAAGAGGTTGGCAACCCATTGATCATTGCTGGGCGCCATGTAGATGGGTAGTAACTTATTTCACAATACTGGCTGAATGGAGCCCAATGCTGTAGGCCATCACAACTTTGCAGACCTCTCTTGTTCTCTTCTGTCGATCCTGCTCTGTTTAAGGTCCACCAGGAGAGAGGAGGAGTCCACGATGTAGAGTAGTGGTTCTTGACCTGTGGCATACCATGTAGTCTTAGGGGGTACGCGCCATGGCTAAGAACCAGTGCTCTGGAAATGACAGATTTAGCAAGTGCTCATGTCCTGAGGCTCTTGGGGGGAAGGGGAAGAGGTTAATGCTGCCCAAATCACCCACCTCCTTCAAATAGAGTATTTGCCAAACAGAGGCAGATGTCAGAAGACGTGGTCTCTACAGCTTCTGATCTATGATCTGATAGGTGAAAAGCTGGTTGGAAGACCTTCAGAACTTTAATGCCTGCCACAACTGCCCCCCATAAGCAAAAGGATTTGCTTGCTATGCTGTGTGTGCCAATATTTCTTCCCGCTTTAGATCGCGAGCAGGATCTATTACATGACACCACAGAGTCCATTGGAGGTACCTGGTTGGAACTTTTTTCATGAACGGGTACTTGGCTTGAAAAGGTTGAGAAACACTGATGTAGAGAACCTGCAACCACCATGGTCATGTATGTTGCTGGCATGGTGGAGGAGCAGTGAAGAATCTCAGATGGCCCTGTGTATAGGGGAATCTGAATGCACTGCAAATGGGGCACTGGAGGGATTGTAAACGTTGATGGGGTTATTGAGCATTGGAGAGTTCGGGTGGGATTTTTAACAATAGATATCCGATAGCAATTATCGAAGAGATTTGCTGTAGGTTCATTACGTGTACCATCCAAGGTCAGAAAGGTCTAGTCTTTGGTCACCTCTCCCATTTTTTCATGCAGGGGCTTGTACATTATATTTATACTTGAGTCCACCTTTTGGAAACCTTGGTGCTCAGAGCTCCATATTTGTTCTTGTTGAAATCTTCACTCATGACATTTATAGAGGTTTTCCTCTTGGACTGTATATTTGCTGAACACGTTCCTCCTGCCTTGATAAACAGAACTCAGTCCAAAATCTGTATCCCGGCCATATAAATCAGGAGCGTGAGCCGTTCAGACAAGGAGAGACTCCATAAATCACTGACAGGAATCCCCAGGAATGACTACGTCCTACAGCACAGTGTCCTGGACCAGCGCATGCCTCACATTACAAAAGTCCATAGCAAATGCAAAAATAACATTTACCCAAAGCATCATCGAGCCGAGAAGTTTCTAGGACAAGTTAAATTTTCTTGTCATATTCCATTGGAGAAAAAAGTGCAGCAAGGAAACTTCTTTGTGGTCATCCTTAGATGATTCTGGAATAAAATAAGAATTTCTGAAATAGTAGAGGCCAGATTAAGGGGATATTACTATCCATGAGGTCATTTCTCTAGAATATCTTGTCTTTGGACATCTTGATCTTCAAGTTCTTGATTTCTGCTTCTGGTCATTGTCTTCATCTTTGACCCAACCACTCATAGTCATCTTCTTCAGGAGGCTGGACCTCCTCAGAACTATCTTCATACCCTATGCTTTTATCTTTTGAGGAATCCCCATCATTTCATTCTTTATAAGAATCCTATACCATTAGGCAAAAGAACCCTATAGCTTAGAAGTGGATAAGGTAAAGCTACCCATGTAGCCAAAAAGGAAAGGAAGGGGCAAAAAGAAGAGAGGATGGAGCAAACAGGGGCTATGCATTTATAGGAAGCTTGGCAGTGGTGTAACGATCGTGGTCGCAGGGGGTGCGACCGTGACCAGGCCTGGAGGGGTACGGGGTCCGCGGCCAGCTGGAAATGGCCAGGGCCCCGTACCACCATGATAGTGGTCGGGGAAAGCCTTGTTCCCTGACCGCTATACATATTGTTACACCTCCTCTACCAGCCCAGGGGAGGGGTATAAAAATAAAAAAAATACTTATACTCACCTGTCCTGGGCTCCGGAGCTCTTCTTTCCAGTAACTGATGTTACACCAGTGGTCACATGGTGCGCGCCAGCGTAATGACGTCATCGCGCCCCACGTGACTGCTGAAGCGCAAGACATCAGTCGCCAGAGAGAAGAGGATGCCGCAGACAGCCGGACGGAGTGAGGATGCCCCATAGAGGTGAGATAAGGTGAGTATAAGTGTTTGTTATTTTTAATCATTACTCCTGGGCCTTTACTTATTATACTCTGGGGTCTGAGGTGACCCCAGAGTATAATAATAGTACCAGCTCTAGGAGGGAGGGCTCTTAGGAGCATATAATACTGTGTAGGAGCCACTGCTGGGCATATAATACTGCGTGGGGGCCACTGAGAGCATATAATACTGTGTGGAAGCCACTGCTGGGCATATAATACTATGTGGGGGCCATTGTGGGCATATAATACTGTGTGTGGGCCACTGTGCAGCATATACTACTGTGTGGGGGCCACTGTGGAGCATATAATAATGTGTGGGGGGCCACTGTGAGAATATAATACTGTGTGTGGGCCACTGTGAGCATATAATACTGTGTAGGGGCCACTGTGCAGCATATAATACTGTGTGGGAACCACTGCTGGGCATAAAATACTGTGTGGGGGCCACTGTGAGAATATAACTACTCACAAAAACATTGCAGCCCCCAGACCAGACTCTCTACCAGACCCCCTAAATAAATGCAAATCCCAGACCCCATTAAAAACATATAGGCCACAGATAAAATCCTCTAAACAACAACAGTCCCTAGACCAAACCCCATAAATACAGGCACAGGCTACTAAATAAACAGAGACCCCTGGCCCTCTAAACTAGTATACATCCCAAACATGGACATGTAGCTGGTCTCATTGAGTGGATCCTTGCAGTTTTGCCCTGTGACTTTAGAACCTTCACAAATAGGCCAGATTAAGGGGATGTGATGTTGATGTGACCATAATTGTGCAGGTCCTTTTACAATAAAGGACCTACACAAATATGGTCATGTGATCTTATGATTTTATCTTTGTAGATCCTTATACAGAAACCAGACATGGACTCAAATGATAACAGGTCCAGCTCACAGCAATGTACCACAGATTTTGGGCACTCTGGGCCGCTCTTGGTCCCTAGGAGCCACCATTGGTTATCAGTAGCTCCTCAAACAATTGTCCATAAAAAACTGGAGCTCTCATAGCCTAGCCAGAAAGATGCTCCTTCAAGTGAATGTCTGAGATTATACAGTACATTACCAGGACCCACTAAATTACATTAACTATAGTGGTGCCTGGTAATCTACAAAGTCATTGGGATCCACATCGAGGTTTGGTCGGATACTTGTGTTGCACCAAATCACTATTCAGTTCCCCTACTATGTTGAATCTTCCAAATGACAAGAACATGTAGCCATAGATTGCTTCACTATCAAAAAACAGTAAGGGTCCTCAAAAAGTCATCCCATCCATCCCAACAAAATATTTAGAATTTTTTGAAAAATTCTTTTCACTGCATTTTTGCCAACTCCATTGAGGGAAGAATAACAAGATAATATTTTTTTTCTTTTCTTTCGTTCTTACAGGTACTGGGCGTATCTGGATGGACGACGTTGCCTGCAAAGGAACCGAGGAGTCCCTTCTCCAATGCATTTTCTCCAGCTGGGGCAAGACTAACTGCGGCCACGCTGAAGACGCTGGTGTGACCTGTATCAAACAGTGAGGTGAGGGGCAGAAGATACTGGAACCTCGATTATGGAGATGTTAGATCCAATCCAGGCGTAGAGGGTTACCACATCTTAGGTTGCGTGCTGTGGCCCAAGCATCACGGAGGGACCTTTATAGACGACTGTTGGATGAGACTTTGCTTCTTCATTGTCTTCAGGCTCGGAAGGAAGAAACCAAAGACGTTAACGCTTCCAATTCCATTTATTGCAGGTGTTTATGAAGCCAAAGAAATACTCAGAGGGGGTACAGTACTATTATTTGGGGATACCATGACCCAGCCAATGGTGCCACCATTTGGGTTATATTTAGGTACAAAAGGCGGCTGAGATTCTGAGCCATGTGCCACTTGTTTATCGTGTCCCCGTTCCACCAAGGACCTGAGAGTTTTCCACAGAGCATCATATATTGAACAACATGCATAAAAATTTACCAAAAAAAAAGTTTTCTGAGCAGATATTTACTTTACTGCATTTTTTTACCCGATGACGTTTCTTTTATACTGCGCTTTTATCTTTTTTTCGAATTCATGTATGGAGAACCGAGGAATAGCAGGACTATATTAGCTCAAGCAGGAAAGCGATATGGCAGCCATATTGTCACAGTACCGCTTCTATTTTTTTTTAATTCCATAGATCGTGCAGAGGGAAGATATTGCTGAGCCAAACCAAGACTATATGCTGAGAAATATGCAGTGATAATGTGATATATGGTACAAAGTAAAGAAAATGTTTTATATGAAACCCGTGTCCTGTCATTATGCCGCAACCCATTGGAGGGAACTAGAGGATGGAAGTAGTAGTGGCAGTTGTTAGTAAACACTCAACTGACTCCTCCAGCCCAGCTCCTGAGTTGGGGAAGTGACGAGAGGGCCTGGGGGGTACCTGATGGTGGTGGTAGTTCCTCCGGAGCGCTTCCAGTTGTTGGTAGTCCTCAGCCTCACTGAGCCAGTTGATGGTGGTTGGAAGGGTCCATGATGGTAGTTGCAGGAATGATGCAGGAGACAATAGAGGGTACTTTACTGAAGAAATGCAATAGCATGGGTTGCAATGGGAGTTCACCTGTGGGATATAGGTATGAACCAGGTAATGGTTTCTCAGCAAGGAATGCCCAGTAACAGATGTCTAAGTCCATTGCCTGATATCTCCAACTTTTGTATATCTATGCTCTAGCCTCTCCCACTCGATAGGGACTTAATAAATCTGGCCCAAAGATGCCCCATCTTCCTTTGGGGATGCAGGGTCTGGTCTGTGACAATCCCAACTTCTCTCTGTGGCACTTTTCTTACTCTTCTCTGTAGGCCGACAGTAATGGCTCTTCCCTGCCACAGTGATAATAATGGGCAATGACTCTCACTAGCAGGAACCCGTCACATGTCCACACTCTCTAGTGGCTGGAACAGACTTCCAACAGGTAACCAGGAGTCTCCATCCCTTATGCCAGCCAACCATGGGTTGGGCTGTACCATGGCTCTCCCAAAATGAGTGGTGTTCCTCCATCCCGAGTGGAACAGCCCTAACAAGGGAAATTATACACAAGGAAGCACAATACTGTGTACACGTAGCACAAACACTGTATAAAACATTTTAGTAGTGTCCTTTGTGTTGCTGCAGTTATTCACACCAAGCTGTTGTATCTAAGCCACTTGGGATACTGTCTTGCAACCATTAATGAAAAAAATGGTACACAAAATACTGGGATAAATAAGTAATTTTTTTTATCCTACCATAATGAATTTACTACATATTTTTTTCCCAGGTGATCCAGTGGTCATCCTGGTGGCCCAGTGGTTCTACAGCTCTCCCACCGACCCAATTATTCAGTGTACATATGAAGCAGTCCTGCACTTTATAGCCTTACAAGAAGATTTAGTATAGTTGATTTAGTTCACAATACATCCTTGGTGGTCATTTCATCATCATTCCTGGTGTCCTAGTGGGAATCCCTTCAGCTGTCTGGTATTCCTTTTTGAGCCACTGGCCATACAGGTGGTTATAAAGTATCCCTGGTGACCCAGTGGTTATAAGAAAGAGGAGTTGGTTGCTTGATAGTATTCCTGGTGGTCTAGTGGTCCAATTACCATGATAATTTTGCCTATTTACCAAGTCCGTCATGATACCAGACACAAGTGCCCATAGTGTAGAAACCATACTGTGGATACCGGGAGCAGCGAGCAGGCGGTGGAACATACAGCGTGAGGATCTTTCATTGGAGTTATTCTTTGCAGAAGTAGTTTGTTGGTGACTCACACAGGACTTGTAGTCGACTGAGGAACTACAGTGAAGACAACTGTGTAAACATTTCACGATACAGTAAAATGGGCCTCACTACCTTAAAATATACATATGATTCACCCCTCGAGAAATGGACCAAACACATGACGAACAAGTCTACTCAGTTTTTGAAGGAAAGTCAACTATTTTGTACTCCCACTTCAGGAGATGTTCTTCATCCAGTACGAAGTGTCCTACCTACAACATAAACATGGCTGCTAGTAACACAATCGCCCTTTCTTCTCAATGACTTCACTCAGATGTTACTGTGTGTGAACAGATCTTAGGTTGCATTCACACTCATCTCAAAATGGACCCTCTTAAGTTATGTGCTCCCATGCAGAGCCCGATGAGCCAAAGTCAGGACAGGCAGGGTTCATTCATCTCAGTAAAATAGGGCCATGATCAGGGCTGGAGGCACATACAGTAGACAGGCTGTGTGTAGACAGGAACACCTCGCTTTTCCAGCCACAACTTTTTCACAGAGAGTACTTCACTTGGCCATGACCTGTTTCTGCAGAGTTTGGTGGCCAAACATCTTTGGTTACTCGTTTTTGCAGCACCCACCCCACATTTTTCATTGACGTAATAGAGTCCAATACAGTACTCCCTTTGAGACCCGCACCATAGCAGTGCCACTTGTGCACTACACAATACATGTGCCTCCCACGGAGTAATATTGCCCCTTTCAGACCAGGCACAGATTAATAGTACCCTTTTTAGGTCATTTACAGTAATAGTGCCCTTTTCAAAGCACACACAGTAATTATGTCCTTTTTAGACCACACACAGTAAAATTACCCCTTTTAGACCACACAAAGTAATACTGACTCTTTAAGACTGCACACAGTAATAGTGCTCCTTTTAGACCTCTTACAGTAATAGTGCCCATTTTAGACCACAGACAGTAATATTGACCCTTTAAGATTGCACACAGTAATAGTGCTCCTTTTAGACCTCTTACAGTAATAGTGCCCCTTTTAGACCACAGTCAGTAATACCGACCCTTTAAGACTGCACACAGTAATAGTGCCCCTTTTAGTCCGCACACAGAGTGCCCATGAATGCGCCCCACAGTATTAATTTCCCTTTAAGGGTCACAAAGTAATATTGATTCCAAACAGTTGT
The DNA here is from genome assembly GCA_947044405.1 of Leptodactylus fallax. Taxonomy (NCBI): domain Eukaryota; kingdom Metazoa; phylum Chordata; class Amphibia; order Anura; family Leptodactylidae; genus Leptodactylus; species Leptodactylus fallax. Next base: position 4,010,538 of record CAMRHE010000181.1, read on the forward strand.
AGCCTCCCCCTACAGAGTAAAAATGGTCCACACAGTAGTCTTGTCACCCTTTGTGCCCCCCACAGTATTCATGTCCCCTTTGCGGTTTCACCTCATTAGCAATGATCCCTTTGTGCCCTTGATAGTAATACCACTGATACTTACCTACCTCTGTGATGAGTGTCCGGGCCCCTCCCGGTCTATGGTGTCAGCATGCTGGTATACGAAGCCAGATGACAACATTGCACCACCTGAGCCAAATACTGGGTGGTCTCATTGTCCTAAAATGTAAATGGTGGGACAAGGAGCCAATATCTCTGTCCCACTATTTTAAATGGTGGTCATTAGAGATGGCGAACCTCTCAGGATTTATTTTGTTTTGGGTTTGAGTGGCTGAGGTCCAAAATTTGTTTTGGGTCCAACAAATTTTGCACGGACCAGACTTTGAGGCTAAGGTCCCACGTTGCGGAAAAATAGCTTTTTTCATTGCAGATTTTGTTGCGTTTTTTTTTGGGCCAAATCCAGGAGTAGATTGAGCAGAAGGTAGAAGTATAAGAACTTCCTATATATTTTGCATTCCTTTTGTAGCCATTGTTGGCTTTGGCTCAAAAAACCGCAACAAAAAAAGCTGCTTTTCCGCAACATGGGGCCATAGCCTAAATTGGCTTAAAGGGGGTGTCCCCTGTGCATCCGTCACACACAGGTTTCAAACTCCAGCGCCACCTCTCTCGTCACCTTCTGACGCCGCTCCGCATCATTCGCCGGAAACTGCGCACGTTCATCGGCCATTTTCATGTGGCCTCTTAGAAGGCTCAGTACGGCTCTTGTAAGAGGCCACATGAAAATGGCCGATGAACATGCGCAGTTTCCGGCAAATGATACGGAGCAGTGTCAGAAGGCGACGAGAGAGGCGGCGCTGGAGTTTGAAATCTGCATGTGACGGATGCACAGGGGACGCCCCCTGTTCATTTTGCAGACTAGTGGAACGCCCCCTGCGCATCCAGAAGACTGATTAGCATAATCAGAAAATATTAAAAATGAAGAAAATGGTGGTGCGGATGAAGTAAAGAAAGGTAGGAGACTAATAGCCTTTTTAAAGGCTATTACAACGTGCTGTTAGCTAAAAATCGATTTTCCCAATGGTAGAATCCCTTTAAACCTAGTGTTGAGCACTGTCAGGGCTCCTAGGAACCTATCTATAAAACATAGTGTAGAATACTCTTAGGACTCCTAGGAATCTATCTATAAAACATAGTGTAGAATACTCTTAGGGCTCCTAGGAACCTCTCTATAAAACATAGTGTATAACACTGTCAGGCCTCCTAGGAACCTATCTATAAAACATAGTGTATAACACTGTCAGGCCTCCTAGGAACCTGTCTATAAAACAGTGTAGAATACTCTCAGGGCTCCTAGGAACCTATCTATAAAATATAGTGTAGAACACTCTTAGGGCTCCTAGGAACCTATCTATAAAACATAGAGTAGAATACTCTTAGGGCTCCTAGGAACCTATCTATAAAACATAGTGAGAATACTCTTAGGGCTCCTAGGAACCTATCTATAAAACATAGTGTATGACACTGTCAGGGCTCCTAGGAACCTATCTATAAAACATAGTGTAGAACACTGTCAAGGCTCCTAGGAACCTATCTATAAAACATAGTGTATGACACTGTCAGGGCTCCTAGGAACCTATCTATAAAACATAGTGTAGAACACTGTCAGGGCTCCTAGGAACCTATCTATAAAACATAGTGTAGAACACTGTCAGGGCTCCTAGGAACCTATCTATAAAACATAGTGTATGACACTGTCAGGGCTCCTAGGAACCTATCTATAAAACATAGTGTAGAACACTCTTAGGGCTTCTAGGAACCTATCTATAAAACACAGTGTAGAATACTGTCAGGGCTTCTAGGAACCTATCTAGAAAACATAATGTAGAATACTTTTAGGGCTTCTCAGACCCCAGAGTACAATATGAGGAGGGGAGGTTTAAAAAATAAGAAACATACTCAACTTCCCTTATCTGTTTTAGGCCTCCTTGTGGCATCTGGTGCTCTCTCTCCTCCTCCTTAGTGACATAATGTGCCCAGGGTCACCACTGAGACATTTAATGACACTCGGCATACCCATGTGACCACTGTTGGCCCAATCATTGGCCTCAGCAGTTACCCAGGGCACATGACATCACTAGGAGTGTGCTGAATGCCATGCGGAGGCCTAGAAGAAGTGAGGCAAGTGGGTATAAATGTTTTTTACTTTTTTCACCTCCCCTGGACCTCCACCAATTATACTCTGGGGTCTGAAGAGACCCCAGACTATAATGCGGTGGCCATTTTAGTCTTCCTGAAACGAATCTCCATTTGTTTGGTTTTGTAAAAAAACAAACAATTTGGAAAATTGGGGGGTTGAACCCGACTTGGTACGAGTTGGTTTGTCCATCTCTAGTTCTTACCCTGAGAAGGAAGGAAGGAACACTGGTTGCCTGCAGGAGCAGCGGCGGAGCTGACATTACACGACTGTTCGGGGTCATCAGTATTTTCATGTAGGACCTTCCAGATAAATACATTCCTTTACGCCTCAGACTATTAGAGCAAAAAATAAATATGTAAGGGCTGTGCTGTGTACTTGCATTGATTCTGCATGTTATAATTGGTCCCATGCCCCTTTGGCATGGCCAACCGTGACCAAATGTTCTGGGTACAGTGAAACACTTGTGGTCAGCTCGGAGCAGCTGGTACGGACTCTCAGCACGGAGAACTGTTGTTTCAAATTTAGAAAAATAATTCTCCAATGAATTTCTTAACTCCCAAAACAGCCAAGAAAAACACGTCCCTGTCACAGTTTCTAGAATGCGTATAGTACATACCGACCCCTGGTTTCTTTCAGAGACTTGTGATGGACATGGTGGAAGGTCTGCCAGCTGATCACATCTCACATGGCTTCAATTCCAGTCCCGTACTGCAGAATATATATTTGATCAGGGAATTCAATATATATTGGGCACTGAATGTTTTATGCCCTGTATATATTGAGCACTGCATCTATACATCTATCTATTCATAAGGCCCGTAAGAGTCTAATGTAACGTCAAGTTCAAGTAACGTCAAGTTCAACTTTGCTGGAATTCAGTGGAAAGGAACCTATTCATGGATGCAAAGAACTGTAGTAGGTTGAGGCGGTGAAAGGTCCCCTTTAAAGTTATACTGTAGCTCAGCTATCCCTGGAGGATACCATGGAATGAATGTGGGTGGTGCAGCTGTCTGGATGCCACTCCTCTAGGGGTAGAGGGTAAATCACTCAGTTCTTGTGATCAGTGGATAGATAGGTTAGTGTCACCAGAACCAGCATATCATCCCAGCCCTGCAGATAGATAGGTTAGTGTCACCAGACCCCAGCATATCACCCCAGCCCTGCAGATAGATAGGTTAGTGTCACCAGAACCAGCATATCTCCCCAGCCCTGCAGATAGATAGGTTAGTGATACCAGACCCCAATATATCACCCCAGCCCTGCAGATAGATAGGTTAGTGTCACCAGAACCAGCATATCACCCCAGCCCTGCAGATAGATAGGTTAGTGATACCAGACCCCAATATATCACCCCAGCCCTGCAGATAGATAGGTTAGTGTCACCAGACCCCAGCATATCACCCCAGGCCTGCAGATAGATAGGTTAGTGACACCAGAATCAGCATATCATCCCAGCCCTGCAGATAGATAGGTTACTGTCACCAGAACCAGCAAATCATCCCAGCCCTGCAGATAGATAGGTTAGTGTCACCAGAACCAGCATATTACCCCAGCCCTGCAGATAGATAGGTTAGTGTCACCAGAACCAGCATATCATCCCAGTCCTGCAGATAGATAGGTTAGTGTCACCAGACCCCAGCATATCACCCCAGCCCTGCAGATAGATAGGTTAGTGTCACCAGAACCAGCATATCACCCCAGCCCTGCAGATAGATAGGTTAGTGTCACCAGAACCAGCATATCACCTCAGCCCTGCAGATAGATAGGTTAGTGTCACCAGAACCAGCATATCACCCCAGCCCTGCAGATAGATAGGTTAGTGTCACCAGAACCAGCATATCACCCCAGCCCTGCAGATAGATAGGTTAGTGTCACCAGAACCAGCATATCATCCCAGCCCTGCAGATAGATAGGTTAGTGTCACCAGACCCCAGTATATCACCCCAGCCCTGCAGATAGATAGGTTAGTGTCACCAGAACCAGCATATCACCCCAGCCCTGCAGATAGATAGGTTAGTGTCACCAGAACCAGCATATCACCCCAGCCCTGCAGATAGATAGGTTAGAGTCACCAGAACCAGTATATCACCCCAGCCCTGCAGATAGATAGGTTAGTGTCACCAGAACCCGCATATCACCCCAGCCCTGCAGATAGATAGGTTAGTGTCACCAGACCCAGCATATCACCCCAGCCCTGCAGATAGATATGTTAGTGTCACCAGACCCCAGCATATCACCCCAGCCCTGCAGATAGATAGCTTAGTGTCACCAGAACCCGCATATCACCCCAGCCCTGCAGATAGATAGGTTAGTGTCACCAGAACCAGCATATCACCTCAGCCCTGCAGATAGATAGGTTAGTGTCACCAGAACCAGCATATCACCCCAGCCCTGCAGATAGATAGGTTAGTGTCACCAGAACCAGCATATCACCCCAGCCCTGCAGATAGATAGGTTAGTGTCACCAGAACCCGCATATCACCCCAGCCCTGCAGATAGATAGGTTAGTGTCACCAGAACCAGCATATCACCCCAGCCCTGCAGATAGATAGGTTAGTGTCACCAGACCCCAGCATATCACCCCAGCCCTGCAGATAGATAGGTTAGTGTCACCAGACCCCAGCATATCACCCCAGCCCTGCAGATAGATAGGTTAGTGTCACCAGAACCAGCATATCACCCCAGCCCTGCAGATAGATAGGTTAGAGTCTCCTTAATCAAACGGTCTTTTCCCCTTGTAAATCAGTGTCTCCGTTGCTTGGATATCGCTGATTTGTCAAAATCCAAATGAGCTCTGTGGATTGATGAGGGCATTGCTGCTTACCTTTTTGAAGCAATTGTTATGCCCTTATTGCTGCAAAGAGCTCATTTGCATATTGACACAAACGGCAAATCACAAGGGGAAAAGACAGATGACCCTAACCTATCTATCTGCAGAGCTTAAGTAAAAAAAACAAAAACAACAATGCCGAGCGGCACGTAGGGTAATATTGTTTTTCCAAAAAGTTGAATGACACAATGTAAATTGTGTTCAGAAAACGTGTGAAGAATAACGTGACTAGGACGTGTCCACTATTAAAGGTTGAGAGGAGGTGGATAAAGTGGTAGAGTGGGTCCACAATGCATGGGCATACACCTGAATGGGTATAGTGTATGTCAATACCTATCTACTATCTATCTGCAGGGCTGGGTTGATATGCTGGTTCCAGTGAAAGACTCTCTGTTAAGTGATTGCGGAATTTCGAGAACTTTTAGGCTGAGGCCCCACATTGCGGAAACACAGCTTTTTTTGTTGTAGATTTTGCTGCGATTTTTTGAGCCAAACCTAGGAATGGCTACAAAAGGAATGGGAGATATAAAGGAAGCTCTTAAACGTCTCCCTTCTGCTCAATCCACTCCTGACTTTGGCTCAAAAAACACAACAAAATCTGCAACAACAAAAAAAAAGCTTACTTTCCGCAACGTGGGGCCTTAGACTTAGAGTTATTTTCTTCTTATGAAAATTGACATGAGGTGCTGATCTTAATCACAATAGCAGGCTGCAGTGGTCATATGGGACAAAAAGTCATCACAGGAGGTGGAGTGTAAAGGTGAGTGAGGGACAAGAGAATTACTGTCATGGGAGCACCATGGGACGTGAATACGGTAAGTTTTTTGGTCAAATTCGTAAGCAAATCTGTATCAAAAACAGCTTGGTTTTGTGCCAATTTGCCACTGTAGATTCTGCATTTGCAGAAGCATAAAAAAAATAAATAAATAAAAGGAGGAGGGGGAATTTTTTTAATTCTGGGAAAAAAATTATAAATCCGGGAAAAAACGTCCAAAGTCTTGAACCGCCCAGATAGTTCATCCAGACGCATTTCACGACTGAAAGATACAAGTAAAGTTTTCTAAATGATCCTTGGGTTAATGAGTGACCTCCTCGTCCTCCTCCGACAAACCTGCTTTATTTCAGAGCGTGATTAATACACTCCACCCAGATCTAAATTGGATTTAGAAATCTTCAGTTTGCTGTATATGTATTTCTGTCCGACTGTTTATACAACCATCACTGAGGCCTGACAAATGGAAAACATGTGGACGGGATGCAAGAACCGCAGAACACACAACGGCCATGTCCAAGAACATTACTACAACGTAGCTGAGGCACAGGCTCGCAGCAAGCAGTGCAAAAAGTAAACAAATAAAGTTCTAGATTTAAATTTTGTTTTTGAAAATAAAAATTTCCACATTTCAGAACAAAGTCACAAATTCAAGATGGCCACCGCTAGACTATGCGTGGTATCTCCAGATCACATCCATTTCTCTTCCACCATAAGGCCAGTAAAATATGGCAACTGTGGGTGGAAAATGAACCATCCAAGGTTGAAACCATTGTAATCCAGCCCCTCTGTGTTCAATCTAATACTATGGGAGGTGACAGCTGCCAAAAAAGTTAAGCTTATGGCAGTGTGAGCCCAAAATCAAAAACAGTCACATGACAGCCACGTCATTGGAAATGTCTTCTCTTGTGCAATTTGGCAATGACTTCCTTTGACATTGACTCCAAAGTCCCATCACAAGACTTGAATCAAGATTTATGGGGCATCGTATGGCCCATATAGACAATTCCAAGAAACCCTGACACCAGGTTTGGAAGGGCTCAATTAATAAACATAAATGATAAGGATGGCTGTTATATTCCAGGGATGGTCCAAATCTGGCACAGCATGCAATGTAGGTCCTCCTTGAGTAACGTCTAAAGGACAGACAAGTGCCAAATGTGCCCAGGAGTCTGTGTTGATGCCCTATTAAGGCGATGAATATGGACAGTGTTGGACTGAGGTTCCTTTGGGCCACCAGTAAAATTATTCTGAGGGCCCACCTTCAAACAACTCCTAAATAGAAGATATTTTGGTGTCTTCTAATAGACCATTATCATGTGAACACCATGGGTCCACCGGAGGACCCTCTGGTACTCTGGTGGGCCAGTCCGACACTGAATATATTACAATCTTGTGCAAAATTTGTAACCATTTTGGTAAAAACAACAACAAAAAAACAAACAGCACAACCATCATGACCCAAAATGGCACTGGGCCTTCATGGTCCATAAGGAACAGTTAACATACACCAACACAAAGAAGGGCAATTTCTTCTCCTTTTATGTCCCAGCAGATATATTGGACTGACCTTTTGGGTATACGATACCCAATGCCACAAATGGTCCATACCCTGACATGGTCAAGTGTAGGGACCTGCAGAAAAATACATACAAGAGATAAATGCAGCTCCAAAGCAATGTGCTAACCCAAACTATGGAGTATGGCAAGGGTCCCATGACCCTAATTGGCCGGGGCCCAACAAGACTATAAAACATTTGTTCTTTCAAAGGCGATTTTGGCCGAGTTTCGTTATTTTTCTCATTCTTATGGCTGGATCCATGTTTTACGAGATAATGAAGTCTGACACACAGACAACTGCAAGGCATCAAGGACGAGTTATTTGGATTGGGGTGATGGATGATGTCAGCGCCGAGCCGGGTCTGATTGTGGTCATGGAACATTGAGATGAAATTAAATAAATGACATCCATCCAGGGAGTTGGCAGGGGCTGAGATCAGGAAAATACCACCGGGGCGCCGCATTCAACGCTCACACTGTTTTGTTTGTGGATACTTGGAAAGTTCTCCAACCAGACATCAGACATGGTGCCCGAGGCTGGGGCAACATCAAAGGACAAGGGGTTTCCACCGTGTCCTCCTCATCTAAGGTGACTTTTACATGTTTACAAATACCAGATGAGCACAAGCATAGAAGAACAGTGAATATAGGGTTAAAAGGGAACTCCACCTAAAAAAAAAGCATAAACTTGGTCGCATCATGAGCACATGGCGGATGTATCAGATGATGTTGTGTTTGACCAAGCATACAAACGTTTGCCATGCAAGTCTGCTAATGCTACATCCATATATAGACATTGGTAGTCACCCAAAAAATAGCTATGTATGCTGGGAGTAGTAGTCCAGTGAGGATCATGGAGGGATGAAGTATCTGCATTTAGGAGATTCAGACTCTTGCTTTACAGAAATCAATGGAGTATACAGTCTAGTACATAGAAGCTTAAAGGTGTTGTCCTGAATACATGGCAAACCTGGGGGTGGGAGGATAGAGTAAATAAGAAGTGGTTCTCACCTACTCTAGTCCTCCGTTTGGATGGTGCATCCCCAGTTCTCTCCAGTGCCAGGAGCGTGAAAAGGGTCATGCAGCAAATCACTGACCTCAGCGATCTCATGTTGGTTTTTGGTGATATCTCTGCTTATACATCATCAGTACATAACATGTGACCTCTGATGTTTGTGATTGGCCGTAGCCGAACCTGAACTATCCAGCCCAGCCAGTTCTGGCACTGACCGATTTGAGCAATTGGGAACTTGCTTTATTTTACACCACCACTGATCCTCCCCCCCAGGTTTGCCATTTATTCTGGACAATCTCTTTAAAGGGGAATTCTGGTAACTACAAACTATCCCCTATCCAATTTCCTCTCCAACTTTCACACTGGACACTAAAGCAGACACCATAAGCTACTATTTCTTATTTTCTGCTTTGCCGTATAGATTGAGACAGATGAGTGAAGCCATCTCATTCATTTTCATTAGACGACGGACAGGAAATGACAGCTTTGTTGATAGATAATGCACAATGGGAAAGACTTAAAACACAAATAAAGCTCTGAAAGCAGCTGCCCGTCACTTCATGGTGTCTGCGAGGAGGAGCTGTACTCCATTACCACCTGGAGACCAGAGGTGTAACATGAAGCTCTTGGGTCCTCATGCAAAATCTGTACCAGGCCACCAAACTATAATGTATCATTTATAGTACTAATATAGTCCTCACACTGGGAAGAGACACCTCATGGGCCCTCTAAGGCTACTGGGCCCAGGTGTGACTGCACCACTTCAAGTTATACACCTGCTGAAGACTGTGATAATCCATTACTTTTTCTGTTAATCCAATCCTATCAATTGCAGATGTCTTAAAGAGGTTGTCCGGGCAAAAAATTTATTTTTTAAATAGGCTGGGGGAAGTAAAAAAAATTTTTTAAAAAATCATACTCACCTGTCCCCGGTGTTCCGGTGTCCTCCCAACTTGGTCCGGTCCTGCTGCTCACCTGTCTTCTTGAAGTGAAATTCCATGCTGGCTGTGATGTCCCGGATTCCCTTCCGCTGCGGCTGCCGATTGGGCTCAGCGGTCACGTGTGGTGAGGACTTCCTCTAGAAGACAACAATGGACCAGCAGGCCCAAACCGCGCTGGGAGGCACCAGAGCATCAAGGAAAGGTGAGTATGATTTTTTTTTTTTTTTCACCTTCTCCTGGCCTATTTAAAGAATAAAATATTTGGCCAGACAACCCCTTTAAAACACACACACTACTGTAGAGTCTATACAGGCAATACAGAGAGCATGTGTCTCCAATATGGCTGCCACCCGGAAAGCTTTTAAAATTAAAAAATAAATTAAAAACTCAACATTGAAAAAAAAGAACTAAAACCAAAAAAAAAAACAAGCAAATGCAGACTATCTCCTCTACATTATGGGGTCCCTTCAACTGATTATTGCCCATAAAGTGCTGCAATATCAGTTTTCTTTCCAGGCATACAATGACCTAGTTCAATTATGTTCTTAGTAATGATCTGCCGAAGTAAAGATAAAACCATAAGGATTTCCCTCCTGAGCTGTTATATAGAAATGAGGTGCATGCATAGGATATTAATAAGGTAATAACACCATTTATCAGGCAGAGTCATGATCCATCCTATCTATACGTGGAGTCATTAATCTACTGTTAGGTCTTAGGCTACAAGAACGATACTGAGGTCTGGATGACATTAACACAAGTCTTATCTCTTATTCACATCTGGCCTCTAAATAATACAAAAGTGTGCAAATAATTCCAAAGGTCTATGACAAATGTAATGTCTTCAGTAGAAAAACCCTGTTACAATGCACAATCACTGAAATACTCTTTAACCTATTAGTGCATTTGGTTAAAAAATGGTTTGGTTTTGTCGATCCCGGACGAGCCCCCAACTGTAAGGTAGAGGATGTTTAGTCAATCCAAGATCAGGGGCTTAGGTGTTTGCTTGTCCTTGGCAACAAGCTGATCACGAAGTGCTCTTAGGTCTTGTGGAATGAGAATGATGCAGAGGTCTGGATGAGATTAACACACATAGATGGACAAACCTTAACTCTAATCCACATCTGGCTCTATATAACAAGAAAGTGTGCAAATAATTACGAAGGACTATGACAAATGTAAAGTCTTCAGCAGAAAAACCTCTTACGGTACACATTTTCTGCAATATTCTTTAACCCAAAGATGCATTTGGTTTTGTCGATTCCAGATAAGCATTCAAGTGTCAGACAGAGACTGTTCAGTCAATGCAGGATCAGGGGTGTAAGGGTTCAGTAATCCATGACACCAAGCTGATGTGCTCTTAGGTTTAATGCAGTGAAAAGGATGCTGAGGTCTGGATGAAATTGATATTCATCCAAGGGTGTACAGTAAGTAAGAAAGCCCTGGCCTCACAGCAAAATTTTGATTGGGCCCACATGACATTACAACCCCTTTCCTGGTACCCACATGTTATAACACCCCTTTTATTGGCTCCCAAATGGTATAAAGCCCCCTTTCCTGGCTACCAAAAAGTATAACGACACCCTTCCTGGCCCCCTTTAGTGGCCCCATACAGTAAATCCCCCCATACAGTGATTAAGCCACTACCTTCTATACTATTCCAGCAGGTAGCGGCCACTTTTCACTCACTAATTCCCACTCCTGCCTATGGCCTGAACCACTTCCACTTCAGCCTCGAGGGGGCCCCATGCACCACACATCACAGACCAAAGCTGAACAGCATCAGTGTTATCGAGACATGATACTGTATATGGTGGACAAGGCCTAATGCAGCCTGAAGGTTGGAAACTGAAGGGGAAACTGGGGATGATGTAGGCAGGAGCGGGGATCAGTAAGTGAATGAGAGCTGTTACCTGCTGGAGGCAATGGTCTACAAAAAAAATAGTATGGGGCCAGCCGGGCAAACTAAAGTCATGGGCCCAATAGAAGCTGCTACGACTGCTTGGTAGTTCCATCCCTGCACTTATCGAGTTCGGTCCACGCCCTCCCATGAGCTTGGCAAGTTAAACCTTGGCCAGTTCTCCAACCCTGCCACAGCAGCCATTTGTTAATAAATAACAGTGCTCAAAAATTCAACCAAAACAAAACAATTCCTCAAGAACAACTTATACCCTGAGATTTTTAGGAAAGAGCTTGCAGCTACATAAATCTGGATGCCAATCTGCCAACCACAACACAAACCATGGGCTAGGGGCACCCTAACACCATAGATTACTTTTTAACTACTCCCAAGGATACAACACTGCAGGGGCCCAAACATGCCAGTCTAAAATGTTTTGCAGCCCTTGCATAGACCCCTCATTAACCCCTTCCCCTAGCAACTCCTGCCACCTAAACTCCCTTCCCTTAGCTACACCCACCTCCAGGTAGTGTCATGCTGGCCTTCACCAGATCAGTGTGCTCTTAGGTCTTGTGCAATGAGGATGATGCTGAGGTCTGGATGAAATTAACACTCATTGATGAACAAGTCTTATCTCTCATTCACATCTGGCCTCTAAATACCACAAAAGTGTTCAAATAAATCTGAAGGACTATGACAAATGCACAACCTCAATTCCAAAAAAGTTGGGACACTGCGCAAAATGGGCAGAAAACAAGAATGTAATAATTTGGAAATCTCATCTAACCATATTTTATTCAAAATAGAACATTGAACACATATCAGAAGGTGAAAGTTACACAATAGAACATAGATCACATATCAGAAGCTAAAAGTTACACAATAGAACATAGGACACATATCAGAAGATGAAAGTTACACAATAGAACATAGATCCCATATCAGAAGATGAAAGTTACACAATAGAACATAGGACACATATTAGAAGGTGAAAGTTACACAATAGAACATAGAATACATATCGGAAGGTGAAAGGTACACAATAGAATATAGAACACATATCAGAAGATGAAAGTTACACAATAGAACATAGATCACATATCAGAAGATGAAAGTTACACAATAGAACATAGGACACATATTAGAAGGTGAAAGTTACATCATAGAACATAGATCACATATCAGAAGGTGAAAGTTACACAATAGAACATAGATCACATATCAAAAGATGAAAGTTACACAATAGAACATAGAACACATATTAGAAGGTGAAAGTTACACAATAGAATACACAACACATATCAGAAGGTGAAAGTTATATAATACAGCATAGGACACATATCAGAAGGTGAAAGTTACACAATAGAGCATAGGACGCAATCTTTAAACATCTGGGAAGTGAGGAGACCAATTGCTGGAGTTTTGAGAAAGTGTTGCTGTCCCATTCTTGTCTGATGTAAGATTCCACAGTCTGGAGTTTTCTATGCCGGATTTTCTGTTTCATAATCTGCCAAATGTTTTCCATTGTTTGAGGGTCTGGACTGCAGGCGGCCAGTTCAGCCCCTGGACTCTTCTTCTGTTAAGCCATGTTATTGTGATGGATGCAGTACGAAGTTTAGCATTGTCCTGCTGAAATATGCAAGGACTTCCCTGAAAGAGACATTGTCTGGATGGAGCATATGTTGTTCTAAGCCCTCTATATACTGCTCAGCATTGATAGTGTTCTACAAGATATGTAAGCTGCCAATGCTATAGGCAATAATGCAGCCTCACACCATCAGAAATGCAGGCACTGGTAACAAGTGGGATGGTCGCTCTCCTCTTGAGTCTGTAGGATACAGTGTTTCCAAAAAGAGTTTCACATTTTGATTCATTCATTCAGTCCAGTTTAAAAGAGCATAGGCCCAGAGAATACGCCATCGTTTCTGGATTGTGTTGATCTATGGCATCTTCTTTCGATGATACAACTTTAAGTTACGTTTGTGTCTTGCACAGTGACCTGTGTTCACACACAATGATTTCTCAAAGTATTTCCGAGCCCATGTAATGGTCTGCATAATTGATTCATGCCTGTTTTTTTTGCAGTGCCACCTGAGGGCCTGAAGATCACTAGCATCCAGTATTAACCATCGGTCTTGTCCCTGAATCTGAATTGAAGTGAATTGGGGCACAGATTTCTCCGTTCATCAAGTATCACACCTACATTCAGCCCGGCTGTGGGTAAACTGAATACACAATGGGGAGAAAACACCCCCCCTTCTCAGGATCAGTGGGGTCTCAGCGGTCAGATCCCCACCAATCAGCAATTTATCCTGTAACCTTTAATTATAAAGAACTATGGCAAATGTAACATCTTCAGCTGAAAATCCTGCTATGATATACAACCTCTACAATACTGTTTAACCTAATAGTGAGATTGGGTTTGCTAATCCCGGACAAGCCCCCAAGTGGCAAGAAGACATGGTTTAGTCTATCCAGGAACAGGGGTTCAGATGTTTGCCAGTCTTTGACAATAAGCTGATCACATCATGTCCCCTTGCTGAAACCTGTGGGAAAACCTGGAAGTAAGTTTCAAATTGCAAAAAGTGCTGCAGAATATGTTGGCCCAATATAAATAAAATGTATTATTATTATTATTATTATTATTATTATAAGGCTACCTGAGTTTTCATGAAAAGTTGAAATATCCACAGGGTCAGGCTGGGCAGTCTGTTCTATGATGTGTACAAGTAATTCTGTCAGGTGTAACTGTAAAATAGCAATTTGCTGAGAAAAGCCCAAGTAACCATAATACAGAAGATTTAGGGAGACTGGACTGCAAATTCAGGTTATGATGCAGCTAAAAAGATTCTTGACACAGAAAAAGAGAAACCTAATAAGGAAAGCTGCTTACTGTCTACGACTAACATCCTATCAGCAATAACACAAGCAGCTAGTCAGAAGTAGATACTCTCCTTACACTCACAGTGAGCTGGGAGAAGCTGCAGACTTCTCTCTGCACTCCCTGCCTGTACACTCCTCAAAGGTGTTTGTAAACATGTAGAGGCTGTGAAGAGAGACCTGCCCCCTCCTCCACTTCCGGTGAAGAGAGACCTGACCCCCGCCTCCACTTCCTGTGAAGAGAGACCTATCCCACTCTCTCCACTTCCTGTGTTTCTGTGTTCAGCTTGGTGCTTTATAAAGACAGATTTTCCCTGGTACCAGAGAGTGAACAGCAAATGAGTAAGGAGGGAGACACCGAGTTGCAGGAACTTTAGAAAGGTTATTCAGACATAAAACAGCGACATTTTTAAACGAAGCACATTACAGTTTGGTCCAGAATCACATGATCTACTTAATGAGACTAAGTTGTCTGAAAAGCTCACAATGATTTAAGTCAAAATGCTCCAGCTTTGTTATTTTGTTAGGGGCACAAGTATTAAAGGGGTTGTCCAAGATCTGAAGGTAATTGATAATGATGACCTATCCACAGGACAGGTCATCTGTATCAGATCGGTCAGGGTCTGACATCCGGACCCAGTTTTTATCAACTGTTTCGGCCTCCAGGCATCTGACAAACACTAGTAGAGGGGCTCAGACTAAGAGCAGGCCATAGCCTAGGCCATAGGCGACAACCTCACCTGATATATATGTTTTACTTACAGAGGTTGTCCAGAATCTAAAGGTAATTTATACTGATGATCGATCGGTCGGTCAGGCTCCAACAACCAGACTCCGTCCTGATCATCTGTTTTGGCAGCTCAAAGCAGTCCCCGATGTCAACACTACAGTGTACGGAGCTCTCTTGTGGTGGTGCCTGGAACTGCAGCCCTGCTCCCATTCACTTCAATAGGAGCGGGACTGCTTTTGGCCGTATACCTAGTGTATGCATTTGGACAGACGAAAGAGATGATTGATTCGGGGTTCGAGTATCAGACCCTGACCAATCTGATACTGGTGACCTATCCCATGTATCGGTCATCAGTATAAATTACCTTCAGATCCTGGACAATCCCTTTAAGTAAAACCTATATATATGGAGAGGTTGTCACCTATGGCCTGGAATCCTGCTCTCAGTCTGAGGCCCCTCTACTAATGTTTGTCGGATGTGTTTACACTGCTTGCTGGGAGGTTTTGTTGCAGTGTGTAAGTTTCTCCTCATCGCTTCCACGATCCTCCAGGTTTAATGACTTAAATAAATTCCACAACATTTCTGTCGTCTGATTTCATGTTCTGTTCCTGATGTTAACAGTAAGTGAAAATCTCTGCAGCGCTGCGGCCCAGCACTCGCTCTGATGTCACTGTCAAGCAGATGATTAATAGCAATAACTGAGCAGCGGCTCCTGATCCAAGGATAACATGTGGAATGTTCCAGAAGTGGAATATTAGGTTGTCATAACTGCTTTGCTTGATGCAGTATTAATAGCCACTGGCAGCTGGTTACACGACCTGTTCTGTTTGTTATTATGGATGGTATGAAGCAACACTATGAGACAATCACCCGCCTAATATGGTCCCCCCTGTGCGGGGTATAATTTCTACCATATATCTTAGTGTTCTATGGGCAGAGAAGGGTTAAAGGGGTTGTGCACCGTGGTCAATCACTTTTCATTTGGGGGAAGAATTCAGCAAGTGTTCAACTGCCCTCCATCCCCACCATGGGACAAAAAATTAGCACGGTAAATAGGACTGCTACAGCATCATTATATAGCAACTGAGTTATATCAAGTTTATTATGTCCATTGTGATGCTGACACCTAGTGGCCAAATTGATTACTCACTGCTGTTGTATTGTAGTACATGTAGAAGGACCTATGTGTCACGTGACATTCCTGTGCAGGTTCTCAAGACTGGAAGAGTGTTATGCTGACATGGAATATACAGTGGGGAAAAAAAGTATTTAGTCAGCCACCAATTGTGCAAGTTCTCCCACTTAAAAAGATGAGGCCGGCCTGTAATTGTCATCATAGGTAGACCTCAGCTATGAGAGACAAAATGAGAAAACAAATCCAGAAAATCACATTGTCTGATTTTTTTTAAGAATTTATTTGCAAATCATGGTGGAAAATAAGTATTTGGTTAATAACAAAAGTTCATCTCAATACTTTGTTTTATATCCTTTGTTGGTAATGACAGAGATCAAACGTTTCCTGTAAGTCTTCACAAGGTTGGCACACACTGTTGCTGGTATGTTGGCCCATTCCTCCATGCAGATCTCCTCTAGAGCAGGGATGTTTTGGGGCTGTCGCTGGGCAACACGGACTTTCATATCCCTCCAAAGGTTTTCTATGGGGTTGAGATCTGGAGACTGGCTAGTCCACTCCAGGACCTTGAAATGCTTCTTACGAAGCCACTCCTTCGTTGCCCTGGCGGTGTGCTTGGGATCATTGTCATGCTGAAAGACCCAGCCACGTTTCATCTTCAATGCCCTTGCTGATGGAAGGAGGTTTGCACTCAAAATCTCACGATACATGGCCCCATTCATTCTTTCATGTACATGGATCAGTCGTCCTGGTCCCTTTGCAGAGAAACAGCCCCAAAGCATGATGTTGCCCCCCCATGCTTCACAGTAGGTATGGTGTTCTGTGGGTACAACTCAGCATTCACTCTCCTCCAAACACCACGAGTTGTGTTTCTACCAAACAGTTCTACTTTGGTTTCATCTGACCATATGACATTCTCCCAATACTCTTCTGGAACATCCAAATGCTCTCTAGCAAACTTCAGATGAGCCCAGATATGTACTGGCTTAAGCAGGGGGACACGTCTGGCACTGCAGGATCTGAGTCCCTGGCGGCGTAGTGTGTTACTGACGGTAGCCTTTGTTACGTTAGTCCCAGCTTTCTGCAGGTCACTCACTAGGTCCCCCCCGTGTGGTACTGGGATTTTTGGCCACCGTTCTTGTGATCATTTTGACCCCACAGGGTGAGATCTTGCGTGGAGCCCCTGATGGAGGGAGATTATCAGTGGTCTTGTATGTCTTCCATTTTCTAATTATTGCTCCCACAGGTGATTTCTTCACACCAAGCTGCTTGCCTATTGCAGATTCAGTCTTCCCAGCCTGGTGCAGGGCTACCATTTTGTTTCTGGTCCTTCCACAGCTCTTTGGTCTTCACCATAGTGGAGTTTGGAGTGTGACTGTTTGAGGTTGTGGACAGGGGTCTTTTATACTGATAACAATGTCACACAGGAGCCATTACTACAGGTAATGAGTGGAGGACAGAGGAGCCTCTTAAAGAAGATGTTACAGGTCTGTGAGAGCCAGAAATCTTGCTTGTTTGTAGGTGACCAAATACTTATTTTCCACCATAATTTGCAAATAAATTCTTTAAAAATCAGACAATGTGATTTTCTGGATTTGTTTTCTCATTTTGTCTCTCATAGTTGAGGCCTACCTATGATGACAATTACAGGCCGGCCTCATCTTTTTAAGTGGGAGAACTTGCACAATTGGTGGCTGACTAAATACTTTTTTTCCCCACTGTAGCTAATGTGTGAGATGTGATTGTGACTCTGTTCAGGACTGGCAGTGGGGAAATCCTGACCCTTTCTTACATTCCATGCTTACTGACTTGACTTTTCCGAGGTTCCCTGGACATGTTGTTTACCGTGTATTATTTATTCCTTTTTTTAAGTTTATTTCTTAATTAATTCTTTTGCTGGTCTTATTGTTTCTTTTGGTTATTTTGACTGCACCCTCTGCTTATGTCTCACTTTTTTATAATAAAAAATAAAATAAAAAAACAGGATAAGCAATGTAATGTATGTACACAGTGACTGCACCAGCAGAATAGTGAGTGCAGCTCTGGAGTATAATACAGGATGTAACTCAGGATCAGTACAGGATAAGTAATGTAATGTATGTACACAGTGACTGCACCAGCAGAATAGTGAGTGCAGCTCTGGAGTATAATACAGGATGTAACTCAGGATCAGTACAGGATAAGTAATGTAATGTATGTACACAGTGACTGCACCAGCAGAATAGTGAGCGCAGCTCTGGAGTATAATACAGGATGTAACTCAGGATCAGTACAGGATAAGTAATGTAATGTATGTACACAGTGACTGCACCAGCAGAATAGTGAGTGCAGCTCTGGAGTATAATACAGGATGTAACTCAGGATCAGTACAGGATAAGTAATGTAATGTATGTACACAGTGACTGTACCAGCAGAATAGTGAGTACAGCTCTGGAGTATAATACAGGATGTAACTCAGGATCAGTACAGGATAAGTAATGTAATGTATGTACACAGTGACTGCACCAGCAGAATAGTGAGCGCAGCTCTGGAGTATAATACAGGATGTAACTCAGGATCAGTACAGGATAAGTAATGTAATGTATGTACACAATGACTGCACCAGCAGAATAGTGAGTGCAGCTCTGGAGTATAATACAGGATGTAACTCAGGATCAGTACAGGATAAGTAATGTAATGTATGTACACAGTGACTGTACCAGCAGAATAGTGAGTGCAGCTCTGGAGTATAATACAGGATATAACTCAGGATCAGTACAGGATAAGTAATGTAATGTATGTACACAGTGACTGCACCAGCAGAATAGTGAGCGCAGCTCTGGAGTATAATACAGGATGTAACTTAGGATCAGTACGGGATAAGTAATGTAATGTATGTACACAGTGACTGTACCAGCAGAATAGTGAGTGCAGCTCTGGAGTATAATACAGGATGTAACTCAGGATCAGTACAGGATAAGTAATGTAATGTATGTACACAATGACTGCACCAGCAGAATAGTGAGTGCAGCTCTGGAGTATAATACAGGATGTAACTCAGGATCAGTACAGGATAAGTAATGTAATGTATGTACACAGTGACTGCACCAGCAGAATAGTGAGTGCAGCTCTGGAGTATAATACAGGATATAACTCAGGATCAGTACAGGATAAGTAATGTAATGTATGTACACAGTGACCGCACCAGCAGAATAGTGAGTGCAGCTCTGGAGTATAATACAGGATGTAACTCAGGATCAGTACAGGATAAGTAATGTAATGTATGTACACAATGACTGCACCAGCAGAATAGTGAGTGCAGCTCTGGAGTATAATACAGGATGTAACTCAGGATCAGTACAGGATAAGTAATGTAATGTATGTACACAGTGACTGTACCAGCAGAATAGTGAGTGCAGCTCTGGAGTATAATACAGGATATAACTCAGGATCAGTACAGGATAAGTAATGTAATGTATGTACACAGTGACCGCACCAGCAGAATAGTGAGTGCAGCCTGGAGTATAATACAGGATGTAACTCAGGATCAGTACAGGATAAGTAATGTAATGTATGTACACAGGACCGTACCAGCAGAATAGTGAGTGCAGCTCTGGAGTATAATACAGGATGTAACTCAGGATCAGACAGGATAAGTAATGTAATGTGTGTACACAGTGACTGCAGCAGCAGAATAGTGAGCGCAGCTCTGGAGTATAATACAGGATGTAACTCAGGATCAGTACAGGATAAGTAATGTGATGTATGTACACAGTGACTGCACCAGCAGAATAGTGAGCGCAGCTCTGGAGTATAATACAGGATGTAACTCAGGATCAGTACAGGATAAGTAATGTAATGTGTGTACACAGTGACTGCACCAGCAGAATAGTGAGCGCAGCTCTGGAGTATAATACAGGATGTAACTCAGGATCAGTACAGGATAAGTAATGTAATGTATGTACACAGTGACTGTACCAGCAGAATAGTGAGTGCAGCTCTGGAGTATAATACAGGATATAACGCAGGATCAGTACAGGATAAGTAATGTAATGTATGTACACAGTGACTGCAGCAGCAGAATAGTGAGTGCAGCTCTGGAGTATAATACAGGATATAACGCAGGATCAGTACAGGATAAGTAATGTAATGTATGTACACAGTGACTGTACCAGCAGAATAGTGAGTGCAGCTCTGGAGTATAATACAGGATGTAACTCAGGATCAGTACAGGATAAGTAATGTAATGTATGTACACAGTGACTGCAGCAGCAGAATAGTGAGTGCAGCTCTGGAGTATAATACAGGATATAACGCAGGATCAGTACAGGATAAGTAATGTAAAGTACTGTATGTACTCAGTGACTGCACCAGCAGAAAGTGAGCGCAGCTCTGGAGTATAATACAGGATGTAACTCAGGATCAGTACAGGATAAGTAATGTAATGTATATACTGTACACAGTGACTGTAGCAAGCTGAATAGTGAGTGCAGCTCTGTAGTATAACACAGCAGCAGATAACTAATAACATGTATTTACAATGCTAATATGATGAAAATTAACTTGAATGTTTTGATCATATTCTAGAATAAAGCTGATATTTTTAGGGGTAACCTGGACATTTCTATCCCAGAACACTATATTTTTGTATATTAGGGACATTGAGTGCAGTGTCATCCTATTTTCCCAGCTCTGCACTTTCATGTGAATGCAGATTAGGGGGGAAACATTCCATTAATGAAATAACTATTGTCATGTCGGGGGTCTATGACTAGAATACACTGTGACTCCAGCGGAGGTGACATCCTCATAACCCCCTCCAGGCTTGTCTCAGTGACAGATCCTGACAGATGAACGCTCATGCAGATGTGCAGAATCTCTCCTGCGGTACCCGTCACATCTGGCCACAGCTCATATTCCCTGAGTTTATTCCTTCTGTCATCATTAGATATTCTTCTTCAGTAATGGTCATCTGGATTGTAAAACATTCTAGGAGTCAGTGCTGACATCACTGCTATGGCTCTTCTCCCACACAGGTGAGAACTTATTTGTCAGATGACTGTGCAAGTTGAGTATAAAAAGGGTTTGTGTCTAATAATGAAGCTCAGCTCTAATTATGTAAATGGGGCAGACCTGCAATACCACACACAACCTGTGGGCAGTTGTGGCGCTGTTTTTAGAAGAAAGTCCCAATGTTGTTTTTTAAATATGGACAAACCCTTTAAATGCATAGTCCAAATTTTTTACGGTTATAGGGATGCAACATATGCATTTATTATTTACGATTAATCTCATTTATGTGACTTTTTTAAAGTTTTTTTTAGATTTTTCCTTTTTTACAATTTTATTTCTAAATTCTAGCATTTCAGCTCTGCTCCCATCCAATGAGAACTGAGCAATAGTACCCTGACACTGCACTATACAGTATATGGAGCTGCCTCAGGCTCTGTACACGGTGCCAAACTGGCAGCCACAGCTGCTGATCACTGAAGGTGCCAGGTTTCGGACACCCACCAAAGGATTGGCCATCAATGTCAAGTCATGGATAACCCCTTTAAGTCCAAAATGAAGAAAAGTGTCTCTCTGGTGCCCCCTACTGTATATGTTAACCATAGACAGCCTTTTATAGGTATCACTATTACTGAGTTATTCTCTTCATCAGCTTGTCTGACGTGAAGACTGACAGGAGGACATGGCAATGTTTTTATATACTGGTGTTCAGCCTGGGTGACCAGTGACCAAGTGACCAAAGTCATATAGATAGATTTCAAATCCATAGATTTAAAAATGGCTGTAACTTCCTGTCCTCAGTGACTTCAGGAACAACAGCTCTGAAGCACAAACTGCTGCTATAACAAATGATATACTGAACACAAACAAACAGAAAACCAGCCTGTAGGAGGTTTGATAGAGATGCCTTAGAGGGGTTATAGGAAACTCAGGGGCAGCTAGGGTGGGTGCAAAACCAAAAACGTCGTACTCACCTATCCCTGGCACTCCACTGTACAGTCCCATTCCCCTTTCCGTCCTGCTCTGGTACTCACTGGGATGAGCAGAGAGGATCACATGACTGCTGAGACCAATCAGTGGCCTCAGCGGTCAATGTTGAGGGACCAGTGACATCACCGGTTCCTTACTAGTGACCACCGAGGCCACCGAATTGTCTCAATAGTCATGTGATCCTCTCCGCTTCTAGCCAGCTTCTGGGACCGGGACTGTACAAGAGTCTTTAAGAGTAGACCAAGTCCCAATCAGTCTCAGTGAAGGAAAGTAGAAGACATCACCTTGTTGCTAAAAAGTCTGACTTACGTATTGTCGTCATCACTAAATCTTCTAGTCCCTTGCTATCCAGTAGGGCAGATGGGACCCCATCACCCAGCCCTGTCTATTTATATCCAGCCTGATAAATGCAGAATTCATGCTTCACTATATTGTTTACTTCCTGACACCAGAGCCCGGGACAAGTGAATCATCCCTGCGAGCAGCTGTAGCCAAATCCTTCCAGACATTGAGGCCGCGCTTCGCTCTCAAGAGCTCAGAGCCCAAAAATGAAGCAAAAAAATTAAAAAAACAAAACAAAAAAACAAAACACATCTTCAGATCAACCATTATTGTTACAAACTACAGAATCAAATAACTTGAGCGCCCCCCTATCAGAAATGCTAAGCGAAAATTTTATTCTGCAGCTTGTAAGTTAGATGTTTTTCTGGACAAGCTGTGTGATCAATAATATCGCCCGACATAATATATCTCATTGGGGTTGTGGACAATAGGAACAACTGGGGAGACTGACTATACGATGTCTAGAAAAGCTAAACGACAACCCTTGGAATGGCTGATGGAGGTGACAACCTTTCGAAATATCCCTTATCGCAGTATAAAATTTCTGTAGTAAACCCACAAAAAAAATCTAGACTGACAAATTTGTACCAAATCGTTCAGAATTTGGTCCAGATTCACCGAAGGAAAAATATAGGTTTGAAATCTGTCAGTGATTCGTAGAAAAATCGACAAAAATACATTTCTGATTTAACGAAAATTTTGACCTCCCAATTGGAGTCAAGGGGAAAAATTCCACACTTGATATGTAACCATTCTCCAAAAATTTGCACCACTGGTCAATTTCTCATCCAAAGGATATGGGTGAGATTTCTTAAAATCTCATCTACTTAGAAGAATTTCTGTACCATGTAATTTTATCCTAAAGGTAAAAATTTTTAGCCTTTTGGGTTTTTTGCTACCCAATTCTCTTCCCAAACATAGGGCTTTATTGGGCTGTTCCTACAGGAATGTTAGTAAGGCTCACATCTATGTCGTCTATAACAGAATCCATAATGCAGTGCTAGATCCCTCACATGTCGGATATCACTTCACAATCCGATGCAGATTTTTTTGCTATACAGGTTTTCTTTCAATTTCTGGAAAAAATGAACATCACTTGGAAGTCGGGATAAGTTCTGGAGGGTAGGGTGGATGTTCAAGCAGTTCGAATGGTGGACAGGGCTATTTGGTAGGTGTGCCTGGGATTCCTGTAGCAGAAGGATGACTTTTCTCAATTTACCAAGCTTCTTCTTCTTGATAGCTTCCCACACTGACCGACTAAGTCACTGCAGTATTCCCCTATGACAGTTCTACTCTTCTCTAAGTAATCCTCCATCATAACACCATCCATATCTCAAAAAATGGTTTCCATCACTTTTCCTGCAGAAGCAACACTTTTTTTTGGAGCTGCAGACGGTTTCCACACCATGCTTTCCCTTTGGGTTTAAGGATAGACACAAGTTTTGTCTACAGCTTATGATCATTTGTGAACGTTGGTGTCCATCGAGCTCCGACCCTTCTCATCTTCACTGAATTGGTAAAGATCAAGTCAACTCTTCCAAATGAAATGCCTATTGTATATGCAATATATTGCACCAAGATTCATCCGTCCTCCATGACCATGTAGTGAACACGTTTAATGTTTTCTTCTGAGATAGAAGTTGGAGGCCATCCTAAACGTTCTTCATCTTCACAGGATTCTGCCGCAACAATCTTCTCTGTATCTCTTCCCTTCAGTTGTATATGCGGGGACACTAACACCCAATGTTTCCACCATATCATCACGAATCTCTAGTGGTAACAGCCCTTTCAGGTAGAAGTACTGCACTCAGTTCACTTTCTCCATTGTTAAAGATTCATTTCACTTTTTTCACTCTAATGATTTAGAAAATTTTTCAAAATTTATGAAATTTAAATTTAGCACTGTAGTTTCTGAAGAGATATAGTGGCCCCTCTTTAGTTTTTAGCATAAAAGTGGTGCATATTGTGCCACAAAATGTGCCTCCATTTTCCAAAAAAGGGTGAATGGGGTGTTGACCAAAGCAGGCTGGGGAGGAACACCTTGGCCCAACAGATTCCCTAACTAACTAGAGTAAGTTATACCTGAAATACTGGCCAGTTCCTGGTGAACGGGACCTGCTGAGATGTGCCAGTGTTATTAAAAAGCCAAAGGCACTTTAGAATTTTGGGGCATCTTACTCGGTGATGGAATTGATTAAGACTGGCGGAATGCCAAATGCCAATTCCAAAAAAATGCCCGCCTTCTTAATTTGCCCCATTATATTTCCACAAAATTTCAGATCATAAGCAAGAACTGGTTCAGAACATGAACTTTTTAAATGATTCTCATAGATAGGCTGTGTGTTCTGCTATATGGGGTCCCGACAGGAAACTGGACCCATTGCTTCTGTGGCCAGTGATTGGTTGCTGTAGCCACTTGTGGTGAAAACAGGCCACTGATACAGCAATATAAACAAGGGGGCTCTAAGTTAAATGGGGCCCATTGCTAGTGGGGTACCCATCAGAGAAAGAAATACTAGTGTGTGCCACCTAAGTCAGTGGATGGTCATTAAGTGGTCCTCACATTGGTATTGTCTAATGGACCTATGGCTTTGTATGCACCTCTATCTGAACTTTGTATGAATAAAGATACACCCATATAGGCAAGATGGATTAGCTTGGATAAGAGCCCATTCTGGGGTCATTGTCTGATACAGAGGGGCCAACCATCAGAGCCCACCGATCTCGAGACTGAACCAGAATACAGTTATGGATGGGTAAGTAGCTTGAATAGAGCAGGACATGACCCCTCCGCAAATCAAGCCAAATATGCAGCCAAGTGCTGTTTATGGGCCTCACACAGCAGTCGCTGTCACATCCGTACACATTGAGCCCATCCGTGATCAACATAAATAACCAAAAACAACAGGCTAAATAAGTTTAAAGTGTTCAGACACTTCTCATATCTGTTTTTCAGCCTGTCGTGTCTAGGATAATATAATTGTCAACCGTCCCGGGTAAGTTTCCTGCAACCAGAATTTTTTGATGCTCTTGCTTTGTGGTGCTAATTTGGTTACTTAGTGTCCCCATGGGCCCATCCCGTCACCTGCAGCCGGTCAAACAATGACAGGATCACAGACCTGCGGCTAATAGACCAGAGTTGAAACATGGACCACACATAGGACTTAATACAACTAAATAAGTTTTCTGGGGATTTCTAGACTTTTGGGATATTTTTAAAAATAGCTAATAAAATCAAGAAATGCAGGCGGGTCATGTAGAGATGCATTTGTTGATACAAGTTATTCCAGGAGATAAAACTGTCCATTGATGATATACTAACGCCATTCTGAGGTTGTAATTTTTACTACAGGAACATGGGGCAATGTCATTGACTTATTTATTCTAAAACTACAACATATACAATGCAGTTTCCAAAAATTCCAAAGAACGACAATCAAACATTTCTCCAAACTACCCAGCTGTAATCCATAAAAAACAAAAAGGAAATAAATTTTCTAAAAACTTTATGCTAAAGTTCTTCTGTGGTCCCATTCTCTTTGTCCACAGTCTACAAGGACATTGGGTCCATAGCGAAGAAGTGCTTTACGATAGCGAATGACTATACTCCCAAAGTTGCCATTAGCTGTGGCCTTATATACTATAACAGGTTAAATGACGAGGGGGTGTAACAAAAATTGCACTTATTACTTTGAGAAAATCCTCATGTCGGTCAGCACTGATGATTTCTGAAGATATTATAACATGACCCTGCCAGGGTCTTCCTTTTCAATGATATCACTATAGAACGGGATTTCCCTTGGGCCAACGTGGGCTCTGTTTGCTTCTCTCAGTACATGTATTGCCCCAGTATTGGACTGAGGTTCCTTAGTCCCACCACAGAAAATGATTCTTGGGGCTCACCCTGCAACAACCCCTAGAAAATAGACCATAATACCCTTCAAATATGGGTGTCTTCTGCTGGACTATTATTGTGTTAGAGCATGGGCCCACTGGAGGATCTTCTGGTACTCCGGCGGGCCAGCTCGACACTTTGTTGCCTAACATCAAGCAGAAAGGTCCTGAGAATGGGAAGACAGTCCTAAACCTTGACAAAGGGGTGGGGTGAGTGCACAGGAAAGGGTAGAGACTAATGAATATACTGATGTAATAATAAGGCTTGAGATTTGGGAAAGAAGACCAGGAGACCAAGATCCAGACCTATGGGAGATACAGTGTGACACCCATTCACTGGCCAAACCATTGATAGGACAGGTGGAAAAAATGGAGAATATTGAAGAAAAAGAATTCGAACTACTACAAGTGCCAATGCTGAAGACTTTGGGAAACTTTAAGAAAATATGTTTCCTAAAATAAACATTGGAAGAATTTTTTGAAGGCGGCATCTTCACAACATATGTCGGTCCTTCATAGCTATGTTAGATTATCCTTGGTCTACCTGTGCACCCTTTCATATTTTGATGAGTAAGTCATGACATCCACCACAGTCCTAATCATGACAACTGCTCTCTTTACCATCACAGAAATCTTAGAAGTTGTAAGCCCTTCCAATATTGTATTATCTCAACATCTGAAGACCATAGAAAAGCTTCAGGTTCATGCCAAGAGATTGAGATGCTGGTGGTGATGGACTTCATGATGTCTTCAAAACACCAATAGTCTTGGTGCAATATGGAAAAGAATAAACCCCTATAACCCTAATGCTCCCACGCATCCTTTGGACTTAAAGGGGATGTTTAGGATTAATAAAACATTGTTGCTGTCTTCCAGAAACAGTGCCACAAAGTCCATGGATTATGTCTGGTATTGCATCCCAGCTCCAACTGAAGTAAATTATGCCTAGCTGTAATACTAAACACAACCTGTGGATAGGGGTGGCGCAGTTTATGGAAGAAGGCAATCCCTTTATTACATGTATGAGAGCTGAACAGTGCTGACACCAGCAGATTATCTCCATGAACTGAGCTGACCAGTCAATGTGGCCCCATGATGTTGTTTACCTTCCATGGCAGGAACATGGCATGTGTGTCCCATTAAACACTTGTGTGATACAAGGACATAAATAACTGCAGAATCACAGAATCTGAGGCCACATACGGAGAACAATATGTGGACTCTGCTGCCAACAGCTGACGTGATGACAGAACATTGGACACCGCTCAGAAATGGCCGGGAAGATCTCGACAGTTTTATGTACGATTTTCGCAATAAAATTTTCATGTAAATATAAATAAAGTTCAGTTAAATTCTGTGGAAGAACTTAGTGTTCACTAATGTAATATATCTTCATCATAACCATTAACCCTGCTCTATCTATCTCTTCTTCTTCTTCTTCTTCTTCTCTATCTATCTATCTATCTATCTATCTATCTATCTATCTATCTCATATCTGTGTTTCTACTATTTATCAATAATCTAATATTTATGTTATCTATCTCATAACTTATCTTTATATCTTGTATCTCTCATTCTATCTATCTATCTATCTATCTATCTATCTATCTATCTAATCTCGTATCTTATCTAAAAGTCCTATTCACACTATGAGGTCAGGGTTTAAGAGGATCTTAATATATTGGACCTTAAAGATGTTCCTAAATGTTCCCAGAAATGCTTCTATGGAGATCCACAATCGTAGTCTGCAAGCGAAGACAGCAACTAATATTCACTGCCATAATGTTCTCTACTGAAGTCAATCAGAAAATGGAGAATTCAGAGCAAGAAAAATGTAGCAACCCGCAAAATGTGATCTTGGCCTTCATGGACCATTGCCATCAATGTCTCAGATGGCTTCTTTTTTCCAAGTTGGATTCTTGGTTTTGATCCTGGAACTTCTGGTTCCTGCCACTTTACCCTGATCCTGGTATCTTCTCCAGGCTTGTTCCAACTATAATCCGGCTGTTATCCATGGTATATTGTGGAAGTCTATTGCTTGTCTTGCTCTTCAAGTCCCTTCCTTTGGTCTCTTCCATATTCGGCTCCTAAGTACTGTTCTTGATCCTCCAACTTCAGTCACCACCTGTCTAAGCGAATAGAAGGCAAATCCTGAAGGGTATAACCCATGGGATCCCCTACTACGAAATCTTTTCATTCTCATAGGAGTTACCCAGTTACCCTTTATTCTCGAAGCTTACAGAATCTCTTCTGGGATACGATTACACCCATCCATCGCTTCTTCTTGTGTCTTGCTTGGCAACTTTTTGGTTTTTTTCTTAATCACCTTTAAGAAAATAAACCATGACCCCTACCACTGTATAACAAACGTTCTGAAATCATAAAATATTAGTCTCTGGATATATAATAAGGTGGTGAAATTTCCCTCTCGTATCCCCAGGACCTGAGATTGTAATGTGGAGTTATTTGCTGAGCCGTACATTATTAGAGGATTGCTTTATTTATCTTTTGCTGATTTTGTGCCAGCACGGAGTACCATGATCCAATCCTACTCATCTATCAAACTCCGGGACATGGGGAACTTGTTTATATACATTTTTATGGATGCAGCATTACAGAACTTGATGTTCTTGAAGAACCCTTACTGGAATTTTTTTCTATTCTCTGGGAGGACCGTACAAATATCAGTCATGCCAAGTCCCCCCATGCCTAGCAAGTATATCAGACCTTTTTTGTTTGTTGTTGGGTGCTGTAGTTGGAAAGTAGTTCATAACAGTAGATCTGCATCCCATCAATGTAAGTCCAGACCAGGCTACAGATCATGGTAGAGATTGATCATCGTCAATGTTGTTGGCATGGTCAACCGAAACGACAACCATGATACACCATGGTTAACTTAATATCCTACATCAGCACAAAATATGTGTTTTCTGACCCCCTAAAAAGTTTCTAGAGGATAACAATCTTAGTAATAGGGTAATGTAACACTGTACCCCTAGGACATTGTATAAATGGCCCTTTGTTGTCAACCTTTAATCATGAGGTTGTTTCCTCTGGAAGTAGGCTCAACTGACTGACAGATAACCCAGTTGGGTCATGAGATGCCAGACCATGGCATTAAAAGGACAGGCAGAGATGAGAGATTTGGTCACATCGAGATCAGGACAGGTAGAGTTCATTGGTGGCGTTATACAGGAAATAGATCAGGACAATATGGTTATCAGGCAGAGGTCAGGGCAGGTGAAGCAGGTACAGAGTCAGATAAACAGGCAGAGGCCAAATACAGATAATAATAGTACACGGTAGTAGAAGACACTATCACAGGACCTAGCAAGTTAGGAACCTTATCACTCACAGGTTCCCTAAATACCCTAGAAGCACAGTTGAGTTTTCAGGGACTGCAGGGTGAGCTCAAAGGCCCTTTAAGAATCAGGCAGCCTATCCATTTTAACTTTGGTCTGATGAAAATGCCAGTAAAGAATCTAGGAAACACATGAAAAGAATTAGGAATTCGTAGGGAGGGTGGCAGAAGAAGTTTTTATAAGACTGGGTTAATCTGCTTCAGGGTCATAAATGGACCTAGAAAACAAGGAGCAAGTTTGTAAGAGGGACAACTCTATCTAAAGAAAAACTGAGGTGATGACCTATAGGTATGATCTGTGATTTTCTTCATCCAAGAAGTGTCCTCAGTCAAAGTGAACTTGCCAGAGTCCCTATAGGTAGATAGCAGAGGGTAAACCCATTAGTGGAATGAAATGTACCATCTTTGAGAAACCATCCAATACCACCCAAATCACAGAACAGTCAGATGAATAGGATAAATCTGTGACAATGTAGATGTATTGCCACAAAGTCTCTGATTCAGGTAGAGGAAGGAGAAGGCCTACAACTTTCTAGAGAAAAGTCTTGTTTTTGGCACAGATTTGAAATAAGGCTCCATAGTTCTTGACATCTTAAAAAAAATAGGCTACTAAGAAATGATGAGAGATGAATCTGTGGTTTCTCATATACCTAAGTGCCCAATAATTTTTGAGTTGTGACTCCAAATAAAAAATTGTCTCTTCTTGGTGGAAGAGTAAGCAAATGTCTTACTGGGAGGGATGTCCTTTATTTGTCCTTTCTGGATTGGGATTAAAGAAACGATTCGGCTGGGATCAATCCCATGTTGCAGCTTCTCCATCTGGTCAGACGGATCAAGAAGAGAATATCTGTTTTTATGTTCTTGTCAGCAGGCTAGTAATGGAAAAAAGAATTGAAGCAGGCAAAGAAAAGCGACCACTTGGCTTGACGTGGTGTGATGAACCGACCCTCAGTTTTATATCTTTCTTGGAAGTGTGTTTTACTTGCTTAGGTCAGTCCTTCCCCCACTTGGAATGCGGTGCTTTAGTTGAGTCCACATTGCTGGACGATACGCTTCACTGGTTTTATGTGTGTTCATTGGAGATGGCTTGCTATAGCCAGGCACTTTTATTATCCCTGGCCAGATGGGATGGGGGATAGCAAGCCTTAACTTCACCCTTCTCTCCAAGGGTTCTGCAAAGGTGGGAGAAGGGGGGCTGCCTGGGTGCAAGGGGTGGGTGGAGCACTAGCCATATGCAGTGGGCAGACCTGGATTCTGGGGTCATTCAGCAAAGAGGCAGTAAGGAGCTCTGATCTGGGAGAAGATGAGAGGGCCTGCCCTACTGAGGAATGCTTTGAGGGCCTAGTTCTGGACAGCATGTAGAAGGATTGTTTTATGCAACTTGCTTAAGCTTGCGCCCTAGGCCCAAAACTCTGCTGTGGCCTAGAGAAACGGACTACGAGCCTATGCCGGTATTTTCTCTATCTTTTAATTCCCCTGTTTATTTTTGTGTATTGTATCATCGCTCCTTTGCTTGTATGTTTATGCTTGATCATATTAATATTGTATATTTCTGTATATGCTATTAATTCATACCGACCCACTTGGGTTATTAAACATATAAAATTTATATCGCTCATTTCATTTTATCCTATGACCCGGTCTACTCACGGTGTGTGAGTGGGAGGTTAAGAAAGAAGTTTGATCGCAGGCGTGCCAGGCGGCTGGGCGAGGCGATATTCTTCACAGTGGTGGCAGCGTTGTGGGATATTAGGGTAACAGTGTGTGGGTGTGGTATCACGCAGACACTGGGGATTGCGGCAATCCTATGGAATGAGCGCGGTATGAGATCAAGCTTAAAATACGGTGAAAGTTTGGTACAGTACTGTTCCCTCCCTTCTTCTTTTTTCTGTCCTATCTTTTATTTGGCAACGGCTTCCAGTGGATGGCTGGTGGGACCAGAAGCATAACCAAACGTCTGCAGGACTTGGTTGCTGCTGAACTCCAGGAGATGGCAGATATGGAAGCTACCATAGCCATGCAGGAGGCGGAGCAAAGTCCTGAGAGGCTGGCACCAGAAAACATCACCATGCCAGATGGTTCCGCAGGTGCCCGGACCCCAGAGGTAACTGTGCCTGGAGGGACCAGTAACCCCAGTTCTGTGGGGGTAACGGACTTATACTTGCAAATGGCCTTACAGCAGATAGACGCCAGTGACTATAGCACCCGTCTGCAGGTGATTCTCCAGTACCGAGAAGCTGCAGAGCGCCGGGTGGAGAGAGAAGCTGCAGAGCGCCGGGCGGAGAGAGAGGTCGCTGCTGCAGAGTGTCGGGCGGAGAGAGAAGCTGCAGAGCGCCGGGCGGAAAGAGAGCATCAGCTTGAGCTAAGAAAGCTGGAACTTCCCCGGCAGGCGCAACCTTCCCCTGCACCAACTCCAGGAGCCCGAGCACTAAAGATCCGATCCGAGGACTTTCCAATCTTGGAAGATAACGGGGACTTGGACTCGTTTTTGCGGGGGATTTGAGCGGGTGTGTAAGCAGCATCATATTCCCCAGGCAGAATGGGCCCGTTACCTGTCTCCCCGGCTGAAGGGAAAAGGCCTGGATGTTTCCACGAGCTTACCAGTGGACGCGGACTATGAGACCATCAAAGCGGCGCTGATCCGGAGATACCGGCTCACGCCGGGGGTGTACCGCAAAAAGTTCCGGAATATCCAGCGGGGTCCCACAGAGAGCTATGCGGATGTTCTGCACCACTTACAGGTTACATTCTGGCAGTGGATCAAAGGACTTACTGTCACCACGTTTGAGGGAATTGGGGATCTTATGATAAAGGAACAATTTCTCCAGGTGTGCCCTCTGGAGGTCTGCCAGTTTGTGTGTGATCGGAAACCCACAACAGCAGACAATGCTGCAGAGATTGCTGACGACTATGTGTCCACCAGGGAGCAAGGGATCAAGAGAGGAGCCACACTGCAGAGACCCCCAAGCGGGAAGGAGGGGCAAAGTTGGAGTTCACCACAGCCTGCGGTCTCCAAGTGGGGTAAGACAAACTCTGTCCCGGGTGCCCCCTCTACTTCCCCTTTCCCAAGAACTCTGGGCGCCCCGGGGACCCCCTCCAAGTACCAAGGAGAGGCCCGGCGGTGTCATGCTTGTAACCAGCCAGGACATTTGAAGGCGGAGTGCCCCAACCGCTCTAAGAACCCCCCTGTTTCCCCAGCCACGGCAGCTGGCCCATCTGTATACTTGGTGGGGAGGGAGGGGTTGCAATCCGATGCCAACAGTCAACAGGTCATTGTGGGGGGTAAAGTGGTCATGGGATTTCGGGACACTGGGGCGCAGATTACTCTGGTGCAACCTGACTTGGTCCCTGCGGACAGTATTATCCCTGGAAAAACTCTGACCCTGAAGGGTATTGGACAAGAACGCGTAACTGTGCCCATGGCTTGCGTCCACTTGGACTGGGGTGCGGGAAAAGGGATGCGTGATGTGGGGCTAGTGTCTGATCTGCCTGCCAATGTACTATTGGGAAGAGATTTGGGGCCCTTGGTGTCCCAATATGGGGTGGGAGCAGCCCCACCTCGCTGTGACAAAATGTCTGTACTGAAGGATGATTTTAATGAGGTGTTGAAGCCTGTCACACAGGCAGAGGGAGGGGTCAGCTGCCTGTTTCCCCTTGCTGTGTGTCCAGCTAAAGTAATCAGTGAGCATGTGAATGAGACATTGTGGAATGCTGACCTGGCTGTAGCCCCGCCCACATCTGCAGGTGATGAGAGCCCCCTCAGTGTGACCCTGGCTCAGCCATTCCCCCATGCAGTTCACTGTGAATCAATGAATGAATGCAATGTCAATGTAATTGCTAATTCTTGCCTTGCAGGTTTACAGGGTAGCTCTTCTGAGATGCTGGGGGCAACCCCAACTGAGGACAATGTGCCAGGTGGTCAGGTGGGTCACGGGGATCTCAGGGCCGATCCGGATGAGGAACGGACTGCTGGAGTTGCGGTGGTGACCCGCAGCCAGAGTGCTAGAGGGGTGGAAGGCGCTCCGACCCCTGAGCCGTTCCCTCTGTCACCCGGAGATGGCACTGAGACCGCCATGACTAACCTCCCCACACTGGAGCCGGAGGAGTCCGGCGGGTATGTGACATGCACATCTCTTCTGTCTGGGTCCAGTCAGGAGTTCAGGGACGCTGTCCAAGCTGACCGCAGTCTGGATGCATTGAAGGAGCGTGCTGGTCAACCTCCCTTGGAGTCGGACAAGGACCGCGTGTACTGGGAGCAAGGGAGGTTGTACCGGGAAACGATCCCCACAAAGGGAAAAGAAAGTCAGCTCAGGGAGAAACATTTGGTGGTACCCCAACCCTACCGGGTGGAGTTGTTGCGGATTGCTCATGATATTCCACTGGCAGGCCACCTGGGGATCGCTAAGACCAAGGCTCGCCTCAGCCACTTATTCTACTGGCCTAAGATGGGGACAGATGTAGCTAAATACTGCCGTTCATGTGACACTTGTCAGAGGATGGGCAAGGCGGGGCAAGGCTCCAAATCACCAATGATACCTATGCCCATCATAACCGAACCTTTCCAGTGGGTGGCTGTGGATCTCATTGGACCCCTGTCCATTCCCAGTCGCACCGGGAAACGTTTCATATTAACGGTAGTAGACTACGCTACTAGGTACCCGGAAGCTGTCGCGCTGTCTTCCACCCGGGCTGATGTAGTGGCCAAGGCTCTGGTAGGCATCTTCTCCCGTGTTGGATTTCCCAGAGAGATGCTCACAGACCAAGGTACCCAGTTCATGTCTGCCTTGATGCAAGGCCTGTGTAAGGTAACAGAGGTGCAACATCTGGTGTCCAGCCCGTATCACCCACAGACCAATGGCCTGTGTGAACGGTTCAATGGCACCCTGAAGCAGATGCTCAGGATGTTAGTCGAGTCCCACGGGCGCGACTGGGAGCCTTATCTCCCGCACCTGCTGTTCGCTTACCGGGAGGTGCCGCAAGCCTCAACGGGGTTCTTCCCCTTTGAGCTCTTGTACGGGAGACGTGTACGGGGGCCCCTAACTCTTGTGAAAGAGTCCTGGGAAGGAGAAACAGCCATCCAAGGTGTGCCAGTCGTGCCCATGGCCCAAGTGCAGACGGCATGGGGTGATGGAGGTGGGACCCAAGAAGGGGGTGTGTCAAATGTATTACCTGTCAATGTATTGTGGAGGGATGGTTTGGGGAAGCATAATCTCAGTCATTTGCCCAAGGTATCACCATCACCCACCCAAGTACAGGAGGAACAGGGTGTAGGCCCAAAGGGGCAAGGCGTCTGGGAGGGAGGACAGGGTCCAAACATACCTGTGCCAGAACCAGAGGTGCCCCTAGGTTTGGAAGCAAAGGGGGAGGTGCAGAATCCCCTAGAACTCTCCCAACTAGCGGCTAGTGTGGGAGAGACCCTGAGAGACTGCCGGGAAGGGGTCTCTAAACTGGTATCACAAGGGCCTGGGGTTGCGAGTGTGGATCTGCGGGATGCCAGCACTCAGCACGAGGTCCCAGTGCAGGCCGGGGGTAGCCAGGTGGGCGGAGACTGCCGGGATGGGGTCTCAGCACCGGTACCACAAGGGCCTGGGGTTGCGAGTGTGGATCTGCGGGATGCCAGCACTCAGCATGAGGTCCCAGTGCAGGCCGGGGGTAGCCAGGTGGGCGGAGACTGCCGGGATGGGGTCTCAGCACCGGTACCACAAGGGCCTGGGGTTGCGAGTGTGGATCTGCGGGATGCCAGCACTCACAACGAGGTCCCAGTGCAGGCCGGGGGTAGCCAGGTGGGCTCACCACTGTGAAGAATATCGCCTCGCCCAGCCGCCTGGCACGCCTGCGATCAAACTTCTTTCTTAACCTCCCACTCACACACCGTGAGTAGACCGGGTCATAGGATAAAATGAAATGAGCGATATAAATTTTATATGTTTAATAACCCAAGTGGGTCGGTATGAATTAATAGCATATACAGAAATATACAATATTAATATGATCAAGCATAAACATACAAGCAAAGGAGCGATGATACAATACACAAAAATAAACAGGGGAATTAAAAGATAGAGAAAATACCGGCATAGGCTCGTAGTCCGTTTCTCTAGGCCACAGCAGAGTTTTGGGCCTAGGGCGCAAGCTTAAGCAAGTTGCATAAAACAATCCTTTTACATGCTGTCCAGAACTAGGCCCTCAAAGCATTCCTCAGTAGGGCAGGCCCTCTCATCTTCTCCCAGATCAGAGCTCCTTACTGCCTCTTTGCTGAATGACCCCAGAATCCAGGTCTGCCCACTGCATATGGCTAGTGCTCCACCCACCCCTTGCACCCAGGCAGCCCCCCTTCTCCCACCTTTGCAGAACCCTTGGAGAGAAGGGTGAAGTTAAGGCTTGCTATCCCCCATCCCATCTGGCCAGGGATAATAAAAGTGCCTGGCTATAGCAAGCCATCTCCAATGAACACACATAAAACCAGTGAAGCGTATCGTCCAGCAATGTGGACTCAACTAAAGCACCGCATTCCAAGTGGGGGAAGGACTGACCTAAGCAAGTAAAACACACTTCCAAGAAAGATATAAAACTGAGGGTCGGTTCATCACACGTGGGTTCAGATGTTGAGTGGTCCGCAAATAGGTTAAGCTCTTCTGGTCACTGTAGATCATATGACTGAATGTGTGGTACCCTCGAGGAGATATCTCCATTCCTCCAGAGCCAACATGATGGCCAAGAGCTCCTGATCTCCAATGGAGGAATTCTTGTCATCCTGAGAGAACAATTTACAGAAAAAAACACAGATCTTACTTATTTCCCTAAAGCCTTTCTGGAATAATATTGCTACAGCTCCAACAGAAGAGACATCCAATTTGAGATAGAATTGATTTAGGACATCTGGATGATGCAGGACTGGCGTAGAAGAGACACCTTTTTTAGTTCTTGGAAGGCCTGGGGTGTCCAATTCTTGGCATTCACACTCTTCTTGGTGATTGCTGAGATGGGCGCAATGAGAGTGAAAAAATGTGGGATGAATTGCCAGAAGAAATTAGTGAATCCCCCAAACACTGAATTTTGTATGGAAACCCTGAGGACAAAGCCAAAGCAAGCACCGCAGAAAGTTTTTTTCTGAGTTCATTTGTAGACCTTGGTTGGAGATGATGTAACCAAGGAATGGAAGAAGTTGTTGGCATGCTGCATGTTTCAGTAGGAGCATGGCATGGTGAGTGAGAACTGCTGGCAGTCACGGACCACCGATTGTACAAACAGAAATGAGAATTATACTTACCACTCGTACCAATCCTGTGCCAGCACTCATCAATGTCCCCCACCCCTTATGGTTAGCATCTCTGCACAATGATGTGTCATCTAGTGCAGTGTCATGACACAACACCAACTGGCTACCATAGTCACTACATTGGTATTGGCATTGGACATCATCAACATGACATTACTATGGATGATACATTACTAATGCAGCAAGCGACCGGCTGCCGCTGGATGACATGTTATTGTAAAATGACAGCAGGGTAATCTAGTGACTGGCAATGCATTAACACTGCTAAATTCTATAGGGTAATAGACTATACAGAATATATGCTATACAGTGACTCCTCTGCATAGACATGGGTTGTGAGACCAGCTTTGACATTCAACAGAGGTTTCCTTCAAAGGTGGTCATCTCACACCACTCAGGCCCAAAGGAAAGACGTCTTATCATGACTCCATATATATTGAGCCTATATATTCTTTCCATGACACCTACCTCTACTTACAAACTGAATGTTCTTTCCATGATGTCACTACATAGGATTTCTATATTGTTCTTCTGATGATTCTTCTAGAGCCTGTATGCTCTTCCCATGACTACTCTACATAGTCTGTATGCTCTTCCCAAGATCCCACTACATAGAGTTTAAATGTGCTTCCCGTGATTCCCTTACATAGGGTCTGCATGTTCTTTCCATTGTTCCTCTAAAATCTGTATATTCTTACAAACACTCCTTTATATTCAGACTGCATCTTCTTCCCATGGCTACTCTACATACAACCAGTATGATCCTTCTATGGCTCCTCCACATACAACCAGCATGCTCCTCCCATGGCTCCTCTACACACAACCAGCTTGGTCCTCCCATGGCTCCTCTACACACAACCAGCTTGGTCCTCCCATGGCTCCTCTACATACAACCAACATGGTTCTTCCATGGCTCCTCGACATACAACCAACATGGTTCTTCCATGGCTCCTCTACATACAATCTGTATTGTCCTCCCATGGCTCCTCTACATACAACCAGTATGGTCCTCCTATGGTTCCTCTACATACAACCAGCATGGTCCTCCCATGGCTCCTCTACATACAACCAGCTTGGTCCTCCCATGGCTCCTCTATACACAACCAGCTTGGTCCTCCCATGACTCCTCTACATACAACCAACATGGATCTTCCATGGCTCCTCTACATACAACCAGCATGGTCCTCCCATGGCTCCTCTGCATACAACCAGTATGGTCCTCCCATGACTCCTCTACATACAATATGTATGGTCCTCCCATGGCTCCTCTACATATAATCTGGATAGTCCTCCCATGACTTCTCTAAATACAAACATTATGGTTCTCCCTTCACTCCTCTACACAGAATCCGGATGGTCTACATACAGTTAGCATGTTCTTCCCGTGACTATATACAGCCTATATGATTTTCCTACTGTCTTTCTCTCACACTCCAAAAACATAGTAAAGTTTTGCCATATATTGACCCTAGAGTGCCTTCGATAGATGGAGATTCTTTGAGCCTCACAGGGACTGGTTTGAGTTATACAGTTTATGTGATGTGGCTGAATATCAGATTTACATACAAAAGTATAATAAACAAAAGAGACATAAAAACCCTGTATGGGTGGAGAATTCTTCAATCATCGAAGAGCTTCCTAACAGTGTAGCACGATACATAGACCACGTTTCTCACCATTGTGTATAATAGCTATATAGACAATGAAACAATAATAACACAATAATGAAAAAAACAATCCACATATGACAATACAAGTCTGGTCAGAAGAGTAAAACAGATACAAATGTTCCTTAGGGAAAAAATGACGAAAGTGTCTCATAGATGTAGAAGCCAACATCTGAGCTACAGATGATTCATGTACTCAAAAGACACTCAACTGTGACCAAAAGTTCACCTTCAACACAGACACGACTTTTTTCAAAACAAAGGGGAATTTTCTAAAAATTTTTATAGAAGGCTTCAAATGGACATGAGGCATGAAAGAAAACTATTTTTATCAGTGTTATCAATACGAGGCCTCAGTTGACATGTCCAGGAGGACATTTTTCCATGTTCTTGCTCCCATCACATAGCGCTACAAAGCAGGAGTCTGGTCACGTGGAAAATTCCCTCAGTGGCAAGCCTAAAAGCGCCATGCTGTACACAGCGACTACAAAGCTTGCAACATTCGCACATAGTGATTTCATATGAACGTTTGGAATCAACCATTAAGATATTTGTAGAATGTAAACAAGACCAACGGAAAACAGACACCCTCCCCGACCCATCTGTAACTCTACACTCCATCGTAGGGATAACATGACACAATTTAAAACAGGCCTGAATATGGGGGGAAATGCGAAACAGATGTCCCGTCAAGATCTACAAGTCGACTGAACTACAGTCCAAAAGGTGGATCTTGTGGTCCCAAATATTAGTAGAACCTATGTATGTATCACAAACAGCTCTTATTACGCTGTACTCTTCTCAGATCCAGGTCTACCGTCCTAAAACCTCTTGATGGGTGTACCAAGGCGTCAATGACATTGCCAGTCAACCGTGCACCATTTGATTTTGGTGGGCTCTTAAGGAAGTAAAGACCTTCTGACCCATGGCTGAGCATAAGCCCAGAACAGTTTCTGACCTGCAAACCAAACTACCCGATTCCTTAATCATGGTATCTGGTTCCTGCTCCTCATTTCCTCACTGTTCCTGGATTTTGTCATGTCTCAACCTTCTGGTTCCTGGATTAAAGCCTTCTTGATTCTGGTCTCTCTGTGACCTCTCAATTCTGATCTGGTTCAACCACAGTCCACTCCTATCCTCATGGTTCTGATCCACTCCTCAAAACGTGTTCCTGTCCTGATCTCAAGGTTCTAATTTGGACCTATGTCTCCAGCTTCCTGTCCTGTGACCACGATCTTCCCCTATGAATATATTCCTGTCTTAGTTCCATGTTCTTGTCCTGTGACTATGTTCTGGCCTTGTCTCCACGTTCCTGTCCTTGTTCCATGTTCCTGCCCTGGTAACATCTTACAGTCTTGTCTTCACGGCTGCATTCAGGTTTCAGATGTTGACACCATACATAGGGTTGCTAGAACAGTGTTAAATCTTGTAGTTGAGGTCTTAAAGTCTTTCTAGAGATGTTTTCTTACCTTTTTGAAACCTTAAAGAAAGCAAGAAAAAGCAATTAACATTTTAAAATGTATAGCCCTATTGTTATGATAAAAGGCATGAAAATACCTACAAAATAAAAATGTAAGAGGTTTCAACGTGAAAAAAAAATTGCAAACATTATTCTGGCCACCGAAGCCAAAAATATCCTGGGTATTAAGGGGTTAAATGAAATGGGAAGAGATGTCTTCTACAGTCCCTGGTACTATTATAGCACTACCAGAAGAGCCCATTGTAGTGTTTATGTGACTTTGGCATTGAAGGGGTTACTTGCCACATTTTTTCAGACCTGGCAGTTGCAGCAGGAACATCGAAACATAGGAGATTGATGGCAGATAAAGACCACATGGTCCATCGAGTCTGCTTTTATAGCATTTCCTTTTTATTTTAGGTTAGACATTGTTTATCCCAGATATATATACATTCACTTACTGTAGATTACTCAACTACATCTGTGAGACGTTTCTTTCAAGCCTCAACTACTCTTCCAGTAAAACATGTCCTGACATTGTGATCTCCCCCCACAACTAAATTTAGATTGTGCCCCCATGTTCTTGTGTTTAGTTCCCTCCTGAACCTTATTTATACCTTTAAAAGGGTTATCTACCTTTGAAAAATTAATGACCTACTGGTTATATCTCTAGTTATACATCCAAGCATCTTACTGGTTATACTTCTAGCTATACAGCCCAGCGTCCTACTGGTTATATCTCTAGCTATACAGCCCAGCATCCTACTGGTTATATCTCTAGTTATACATCCAAGCATCCTACTGGTTATACCTCTAGCTATACAGCCCAGCATCCTACTGGTTATACCTCTAGCTATACAGCCCAGCATCCTACTGGTTATACCTCTAGCTATACAGCCCAGCATCCTACTGGTTATATCTCTAGCTATACAGCCCAACATCCTACTGGTTATACCTCTAGTTATACAGCCCAGTATCCTACTGGTTATACCTCTAGTTATACAGCTCAGCATCCTACTGGTTATATCTCTAGCTATACTGCCCAGCATCCTACTGGTTATATCTCTAGCTATACTGCCCAGCATCCTACTGGTTATATCTCTAGCTATACTGCCCAGCATCCTACTGGTTATACCTCTAGCTATACAGCCCAGTATCCTACTGGTTATACCCTCTCACAGCCCAGCATCCTACTGGTTATACCTCTAGCTATACAGTCCAGCATCCTACTGGTTATACCTCTAGCTATACAGCTCAGCATCCTACTGGTTATACCTCTAGCTATACAGCCCAGCATCCTACTGATTATACCTCTAGCTATACAGCCCAGCATCCTACTGATTATACCTCTAGCTATACAGCCCAGCATCCTACTGGTTATACCTCTAGCTATACAGCCCAGCATCCTACTGGTTATATCTCTAGCTATACAGCTGAGCATCCTACTGGTTATACCTCTAGCTATACAGCCCAGCATCCTACTGGTTATACCTCTAGCTATACAGATCAGCATCCTACTGGTTATACCTCTAGCTATACAGCCCAGCATCCTACTGGTTATATCTCTAGCTATACAGCCCAGCATCCTACTGGTTATATCTCTAGCTATACAGCCCAGCATCCTACTGGTTATACTTCTAGCTATACATCTGAGCATCCTACTGGTTATACCTCTAGCTATACAGTCCAGCATCCTACTGGTTATACCTCTACCTATACAGCCCAGTATCCTACTGGTTATACCTTTAGCTATACAGCCCAGCATCCTACTGGTTATACCTCTAGCTATACTGCCCAGCATCCTACTGGTTATACCTCTAGCTATACAGCTGAGCATCCTACTGGTTATACCTCTAGCTATACAGTCCAGCATCCTACTGGTTATACCTCTAGCTATACAGCCCAGTATCCTACTGGTTATACCTCTAGCTCTACAGCCCAGCATCCTACTGGTTATATCTCTAGCTATACAGCCCAGCATCCTACTGGTTATACCTCTAGCTATACAGTCCAGCATCCTACTGGTTATATCTCTAGCTATACATCCCAGCATCCTACTGGTTATACCTCTAGCTATACAGCCCAGCATCCTACTGGTTATACCTCTAGCTATACAGCCCAGCATCCTACTGGCTATACCTCTAGTTATACAGTCTAGCATCCTACTGGTTATACCTCTAGTTATACAGCCCAGCATCCTAATGGTTATACCTCTAACTATACAGCCCAGCATCCTACTGGTTATACCTCTAACTATACAGCCCAGCATCCTACTGGTTATACCTCTAGCTATACAGCCCAGCATCCTACTGGTTATACCTTTAGCTATACAGTTTAGCATCCTATTGGTTATACCTCTAACTATACAGCCCAGCATCCTACTAGTTATACCTCTAGCTATACAGTTGAGCATCCTATTGGTTATATCTGTAGCTATACAGCTGACTACCCTACTGGTTATTCCTTTTGCTATACAACCGACCTTGAAGTGGGCTCTAGTGAAAACATTGGGAATGCCTTAGACTCTGCAAACCAAAACCATATTGGATTACAGATGACTATTACTCGCTGATAGTAGACCTTAGGCTTCATTCATATCTGCGTTGGAGTCTCCACAGACTCCATCGCAGATCCCGCGACAAAACGGTTTCAGTATATATTCGTTATAGTCTATGGGGTCCGCGGGTTTCCACAGGTAACTGATATTTTAGTGGGCGGGCTCTTCGTCGTTCGGGTCCCACGGCGGATACAAACAACAGAGAAAATGGTGCAGATGTGAACCTAACCTTATCTTTTTTAGCGTCATATCAGGGAATTGCTCATTTAGCACTTCTCTCCTGTCACTTGTGCTGTCCTTCTCTATTGTCACTTGTGCTGTCCTTCTCAGCTGTCACTTGTGCAGTCCTTTTCTCCTGTCACTTGTGCTGTCCTTCTCTCCTGTCACTTGTGCTGTCCTTCTCTCCCTGTCATTTGTGCGGCCCTTCTCTCCTGTCACTTGTGCTGTCCTTCTCTCCCTGTCACTTGTGCGGCCCTTCTCTCCTGTCACTTGTGCGGTCCTTCTCTCCCTGTCACTTGTGCTGTTCTTCTCTCCTGTCACTTGTGCGGCCCTTCTCTCCTGTCACTTGTGCTGTCCTTCTCTCCCTGTCACTTGTGCTGTCCTTCTCTCCCTGTCACTTGTGCCGGCCCTTCTCTCCCTGTCACTTGTGCTGTCCTTCTCTCCCTGTCACTTGTGCGGCCCTTCTCTCCTGTCACTTGTGCTGTCCTTCTCTCCCTGTCACTTGTGCGGCCCTTCTCTCCTGTCACTTGTGCGGTCCTTCTCTCCCTGTCACTTGTGCTGTTCTTCTCTCCTGTCACTTGTGCGGCCCTTCTCTCCT
This sequence comes from Leptodactylus fallax, assembly GCA_947044405.1. Classification (NCBI taxonomy): domain Eukaryota; kingdom Metazoa; phylum Chordata; class Amphibia; order Anura; family Leptodactylidae; genus Leptodactylus; species Leptodactylus fallax. The sequence continues at coordinate 4,053,891 of CAMRHE010000181.1, forward strand.
GTCACTTGTGCTGTCCTTCTCTCCTGTCACTTGTGCTGTCCTTCTCTCCTGTCACTTGTGCTGTCCTTCTCTCCTGTCACTTGTGCTGTCCTTCTCTCCTGTCACTTGTGCTGTCCTTCTCTCCTGTCACTTGTGCGGCCCTTCTCTCCTGTCACTTGTGCTGTCCTTCTCTCCTGTCACTTGTGCGGCCCTTCTCTCCTGTCACTTGTGCGGCCCTTCTCTCCTGTCACTTGCGCTGTCCTTCTCTCCTGTCACTTGTGAGGCCCTTCTCTCCTGTCACTTGTGCTGTCCTTCTCTCCTGTCACTTGTGCGGCCCTTCTCTCCTGTCACTTGTGCGGTCCTTCTCTCCCTGTCACTTGTGCTGTTCTTCTCTCCTGTCACTTGTGCGGCCCTTCTCTCCTGTCACTTGTGCTGTCCTTCTCTCCTGTCACTTGTGCTGTCCTTCTCTCCTGTCACTTGTGCTGCCCTTCTCTCCTGTCACTTGTGCGGCCCTTCTTTCCCTGTCACTTGTGCAGTCCTTCTCTCCTGTCACTTGTGCGGCCCTTCTCTCCCTGTCACTTGTGCTGTCCTTCTCTCCATCACTTCTGTGGCCCTTCTCTCCTGTCACTTGTGCGGCCCTTCTCTCCCTGTCACTTGTGCTGTCCTTCTCTCCTGTTACTTGTGCTGTCCTTCTCTCCTGTCACTTGTGCGGCCCTTCTCTCCTGTCACTTGCGCTGTCCTTCTCTCCTGTCACTTGTGCGGCCCTTCTGTCCTGTCACTTGTGCTGTCCTTCTCTCCTGTCACTTGTGCGGCCCTTCTCTCCTGTCACTTGTGCTGTCCTTCTCTCCTGTCACTTGTGCGGCCCTTCTCTCCTGTCACTTGTGCTGTCCTTCTCTCCTGTCACTTGTGCTGTCCTTCTCTCCTGTCACTTGTGCGGCCCTTCTCTCCTTGTCACTTGTGTGCGGCCCTTCTTTCCCTGTCACTTGTGTTGCCCTTTTCTCCGTCACTTCTGTGGCCCTTCTCTCCTGTCACTTATGTGGCCCTTCTCTCCATCACTAGTGTAGCCCTTCTCTCCTGTCACTTGATCATCTCCACTACGCCCCATCACTTAGTCAGTGCTGCTGAAAACAAGCCGAGGCTCAGCTGACCACTGTTAGACTTCACATCAGCCAGTAGCCTGGAGAGCAGTGAGTAGTGTCCTGTAGACTGTGAGCACTATCGGTAATGTTATGCCCCAAAAACATTAGAGCTGAGTCTTTACACCTAATGGTAATACTAGCAGGACTGTGTACTACAGCTCTGCTCCTGCCACTGATCTCACGGGTTCTCGGTTATCCCCAGATCATCATGCCGAAAATGTAGATCATGGTCTGGCCACTGGCAGCCACTTATGATGTACATTTTTATCATTGGATGGCAAGCAATTTTGGGTTACTAGTCTTTTTGAAGGCTCAACAATTCAGAATATCATATAGCATCAAGTCTGAGTAGGTCACGAATTTAACTAAATATTTATGACCACAAGAAAGCTAAGGGGCCGTTCACATGGCAGAAAATGGAGAGAAATTCCTCTTAACTTTCCGTTGCGTTTTTCCGGGCGCAGGCTACCCGCAACCAGATGCCGATTAAGGGTATCGGTATTTCGTTGCAGATTTCCGCTGCTGATTAGGCCCAGATGAATGGGCCTAAGCAGCAGGGAGTCTCAAGCCGCGGACTCAGCGGCTCATCTGGGGCAAGATTGAGCAGGACGCTTATTTTTTCAGTGTCCTGCTGCGATCTCTGCCACCCATTGAAAACAACGGGAGGCAGAATCTGGGTGGAATCCGCCCCCAAATCAGCGTCAAATTCCTAAAATTAATATAATCGGCAGTCAAAGAGTTAAAGTGGTTCTCCACCCTAAATCCACCAACTTGGAATTGAAATTTTTGACTTTTTTTTTTTTTTTTTTTAAATAAGGTGATGAGGCTTTTTTCCCATTTTGATTGATGAGTTACATAATATTCTGGAAACCGAAATCCAACATGATGGGGTGTAATGTTATTAATCATCCTGGGTGGTAGACGCATCGACTGGGTATCCGGTAAGGATTCGGCTTATGTGGAGCTCGCTCTGCCAAGAAAAGATCACACTGCCAGGCTGATAATGGGACGAAAAACAGATGAACACCGAGGGTCTGCGGTTGGAATTCTTGGGAGAGATACAGAATCTTAAGGAAACCACGCTGCCGCCAACGTGAATATCAAAGCAGAGTCGAGGATGTTTTTCTACAAACAGTGCCACTTATGTTCACAGGCAGTATCTGGTATTGCAGCTTATTCCCATTGAAGTGAATAGAGCTGAGTTGCGCCGTTTCTGGAAAAAAAATCACAGTACCATCGAGCAGCTATGTATAAGGTAACTCTGGAAATACTGCCATGTGGTCTGTAAGAATCAGATTTTTTGGTAACATTTTACTTTGGTCACCTAGATCTATGATGCTGATATTATATTTCATAGGACCCACATACTCCCATCTATCACTCCCATCATGTTTGACCCCTGTAGGACCAGGGTGTTATATCAGGAGCTACATTAAATTACAGATGACAGAAAGAGGGACAAAGTCTGAAGTGGGCGCAGTTTGGCAAATTTGTGAACAAGTCACACCTCTAACTCCTCCCATGTCCCTTTGACCAACCACAACTTCACTCATTTCTTGTGCCCCCATACAGTATAATGACTCTCCTTGTGGCTCCCACAAAGTATAATACCCCCTTAGCATGCCCATAGGGTATTATTCCCCCTTGTGCCCCCAACAGTATAATGTGTCCTTAGTGCACCCATAGGGTATTATTCCCCCTTGTGCCCCCAACAGTATAATGTGTCCTTAGTGCACCCATAGGATATTATGCCCCCTTGTGCCACCAACAGTATAATGCGTCCTTAGTGCACCCATAAGGTATTATGCCCCCTTGTGCCACCAACAGTATAATGCGTCCTTAGTGCACCCATAGGGTATTATGCCCCTTGTGCCCCCACACAGTATAATACCCCCTCCTTTTGGCCCCCACAGAGTATAATACCCCCTCCTTTTGATCCCCGCACAGTATAATGCCCCCTCCTTTTGGCCCCCACACAATATAATACCCCCTTCTTCTGGACCCCACACAGTATTATGCCCCCCTCCTTCTGGACCCCACACAGTATAATGCCCCCTCCTTTTGATCCCCACACAGTATAATGCCCCCTCCTTGTGGCCGTCAAACACCATAATGATACCTCCTTGTGGCCCAATCACAGTATAATGTTCTGCCTTGTTGTCCCCACAAGGTACTGTAAGATGCAAAAAAAATTATAAAAACCCACCTCCCCCCGGAGTCCATGCCAGTCTCCATGCTTGCTCCTGTCTGCAGCCATGATGGAGGCATCAATGACAGGGCGTAAATGGTGCTGCGAGCAGTTGGTGGCTCCCATTACACTCATTGAGTACCGGGACAGATCGCCCTACACCCAGGACTGAAATATGAAGAACCCGCAGAGTCCGGGACAGTTGGTAGGTAGTAAGGATGGTTAAGCACTGGAAGTCTTTCTATCACTTGGTCCAGAATACTGAGTTCCCTGCCCTATAGTCCTATATCTGCACCCTGGTAAGAGCTAGCATTAGGCTGGAGGGTACCCTGTACAGCCGCCCACCCCTTATCATTATATAGGTAACCATAGTATATGAAGCCCAAATACATCAAGTTACACCAAATACATCAAGTTCCAGGAGACCAGGCTATCAGGGACAGTGCCCCTCCTTCAATAGTGACCGGTGACATCTCCAGCATGACCACCTTTCCATAATTTTCTTGCCATTGGCCCCTCCTCCAAACATGAATGACCCCTTTAAGTGTCTACGACTGACAGACTGATACCGCTTTACATGGCAGTAATGGCCGGCTGCTATTTCTTTTTCCATTTTTTTCTTGCCAAAATTCAGAAAGTCATAAAGGTTTTTATGCTAATGTAGCTGGTTGCGGGCTTGTATTTTGCTGGATACCTTATATATTTTTCAATGGCACCTTCTTGGGTTAATATCTATAATGCATTAACTAAATTTTATTAACCCCTTCTTTGAGAGATGGAAAAAAACGCCATGGTCTAAGAGCCATAACTTTTTTATTTTTCCATCAACGGAGCTGGCTGAGGGCTTGTTTTTTGCAAGACAATATTTACTTTTTTACTGACACCAGGGGGTTAATACAATAACTTCATCCATATTTTATTCTATAGGAGTTATTTAACGGCTTATTTAGCCCACGGAGTTACTATAAATGCGCCTCGGTGACTTCGAGGTATGCAAATATTTAACATTCTGCATATTTTATGTGGTTAAAAAGAAAAAAAAATTCTGTTCCAAACATAAAAATGTTGCAATAATTTTCTCTAAAATTAATGTGACTACAGGGAATGGTCCAACAATTTGAGATTATCCCAAAAAAATGACCAGACACATACTCAATACACAAAGCTCAATACTGCCCTCTAGTGGTAAGATGAAAGATTTCAGCTATACTGAAAAGAATAAAATGAATAAGGCAGAGGGGGCATTAAATGGATCATTACTTGTGATATCCTAGAAGGCGACGCAATGAAGTATGAGCGGTTTTAAAGGGGCTTATCAATAAAAATATAAATGGAATTTGATAGATCGTCATATGTGATTGTGGGAGTCTGACTACAGGGATCTGTACCATGTGATCATATCAGGTACAAGAACAAAAGTGCTGGAGACAGTAGTCCTCCGAATCCAATGTCTCCTGACTTAAAGGGGTTTTATCATTAAAGAGGACCTTTCAAGTCCTCATGAAAGTGTGGTTTTATACACCGCTAGAAAGCCAACAGTGCACTGAATTCAGCGCACTGTCGGCTTTCCCGATATGTGCCCAGGTGGAGGAGATATCGGTGCTGTTAGTTTCGGAACCGACATCTCCACACTGTCAGAAGGGCGTTCCTTACAGCCCAGCGATGACGTTGAACTATGAGGAACGCCCTTCTGACAGTGGGGATATATCGGTCCCGAAACTAACAGCATCGATGTCTCCTCCACCTGGGCACATACCGGGAAAGCTGACAGTGTGCTGAATTCAATATATAAAAACCGCACTTTCATGAGGACATGAAAGGTCCTCTTTAAAGACACGCCAGTAAATTTTATGGGGCTTATGGACCAGAAAATCCTATAGAAGTGACTTGAGCACGTGTCATGAAATTTACGTTTCATACACATGCAGGATGCATGCTGTGAAAGATCCTCAGTGCGCCAACACCGCGTTGGCTCACACCTGAGACTTCTTTACTAAAAACCACACTCACCGCCAGTGAGTGCTGGGTTCACAAGATAAACACAAGACAAGCTTTCTAAATTTTATATATTTATTAACCCCTAAATGGGTCGGTATTAACATCTAACACATGCAGTTCAGAACAGATATGCAGATGTATACAAGCATTAACAGTTACTAGTTACAAGATACAGTGCAATGAAATAAAAGGGAATAAAGGTGAAATGATTCCTTTACCACACATCTCCTGGATGTGGCTCTATAGTCCAACACTCATACATAGCATGTGGAGATCACCAATGGAGGCAGCGGCATTAACTCCAGCATCTCAGCAACTCATCACAGCAGCCTCTCCTCATAGTAGCATCTTCATAGTGATCTCCCAGTGGTAGTCCCAGCCCAATCTCCTGTAGTCTGTCTGTAAAAACTCAGTATTCTCCTGTTGTCTGTGATAGTCTGTCTCACTGACCTCTTACCTCATGTTTTATACCCTTTATGCCACCTCCCAGAATGAGGTCACCGGCGACGGCAAGTCTGATTGATTAATGCACTCAAGTCCAGATTCTTTGTAAAGAGCTGAGACCAAGTGAAATGATACAATGTTATCAGCCATATCTGATCAACAGCCCAGGCTGAACAAGGCATATTTATTGGATCACCCAGAGCTGTGTATGAATTCAATGGAGCCCTGCTGGGATGGATACAAAGCCCCATTGTTACAATGTTGCTACTATTGACCATACATCTAAGATTAGGGATGCGCACATTATGAATAAAGGGAGGTAAGAGGGAGATACGATACCCAGAGATCAAAATACATCTCTGAGTTATAGCCATATTTAAGTGGAGTCATCACACCTCCCCCTTTTAGATGGGGCTTGTAGGAAATAGGGGCCTGTGCCCCTTTTCTGAGAGGACCTCTGCCTCTTCCGCTTCTCAGGCTCTGGCCCCAAGGCTTCCCCACCTACCCGGGGTCCCAACAGACTCCGGCCTTGTCAGACTCCGAGGGTGGTGGAGCGCCACGCGACTTCAATATGGCCAGACTAGGGTCAGCTTGGACAGCATCTCTGAACTCTTGGCTGGAGTGAGACAAAAGAGAGGTGCATGTCACATAGCTGCCGGACCCTTCTGGCTCTCTAGGCTGACTAGGGACACTTCTAAGGCTCAGGCCCTGAGCCACGTACACTTGGCTACCTCCTGCCTGTTCTGGGTCCGCTTTCTGAGGGCTGGCATCCTGTGGAGCCACACTCATAACCCCAGGTCTTTGGGATACCAGTTCAGAGACCCCATCCCGGCGGTCTCTCAGGGTCTCCCTCACACTAGCCGCTAGTTGGGAGAGTTCTAGTGGATTCTGCACCTCCCCCTTTGCTTCCAAACCTAGGGGCACCTCTGGTTCTGGCACAGGTATGTTTGGACCCTGTCCTCCCTGTACTTGGGTGGGTGGCGGTGATACCTTGGGCAAATGACTGAGATCATGCTTCCCCAAACCATCCCCCCACAATACATTGACAGGTAATACATTGGACATACCCTCTTCTTGGATCATACCTTCAGTACCCCATGCCATCTGCACTTGGGCCATGGGCACTCCTGGAATAGAACTGGACAGAAGAGATGTGCATGTCTCATATCGGCCGGACTCCTCCGGCTTCAAGGGAGTGAGGCTAGTCATGGCGGTCTCAGCACCGACTCCAGGTGGTGTAGACAACGGTTCAAGGGTCGGAACGCCCTCCACCCTTATAGCACTCTGGCTGCGGGCTAACACCGCACTACCAGCAGTCCGTCCCTCACCTGGATCGGCCATGAGATCCCCATAGCCTACCTGACCACCTGGCACATGGTCAGCAGTTGGGTGCTTATCGGATGCACTGGGCGAAATAGTAGAAGTCGCTTCCAGTGACTCAGAAGAGCTACCCTGTACACTTTCACAACAAGCATTGGCAATTACATTGACAGTACCTTCATTAGCAATTGTTAATTCACACCGGGCCTCAATGAGATCTGTGGTAGACATATTAACAAGCTGGGAGGGAGACGCCCCCGCAGATGTGGGTGTGTCTACAGACAAGGTCTCATTGGCTCCTAGCACGGGGGTGAACAAAGCATCAATAACATTTTTGCTGAGCTGGGTTGCAGGAAACTCATTTGCATCTTCCCTGCTCTCAGCTGAAGGCAACTCATTAGCATTTACACTTACTGCCATGGGAAGTATCTCAGAGGGGGGGTTACGGGCCCTCTCTGCAGATATGACAGACACATTATCAACATTAGTCATAGACAGTTTATCACAGTAAATTGGGGTGCTCCCCACCCCATATTGGGACTCCATAGGTCCTAAATCAGTTCCCAACAGTACATTGGCAGGCAACTCAGACATCACTCCCACATCCCACATTCCTTTTCCTGCACCCCAGTCCAGATACATAGATGGGCCACCTGCTGTGGCTTGGGAAGCAGGGAAGTTCTCAGGGCGGTTGGGGTACTCCTCCTTGAAATGTCCTGTCTGGTTACAGGCATGGCACCGCCGCACCTCCCCTTGGGGTTTGTGGAAGGTCACCCGGGCGCCCAGAGTTCTTGGGACAGGGGAGGGACCACCCGGGGCATAGTTTGTCTCACCCGACCTGACGACAGACGGCTGTGGTGAACTCCGGCCTGGCTTCTCCTTCCAACTTGAGGGTCTGTGCAGGGTTGTTGGAGTTTGCGCCTGCTGGGAGAGCTCCATCCTTTTGAGCTCAAGCTGATACTGCTGCTCAGCCTGCCATTCTGCTGCCTCACGATCAGCCTGCCGTTCTCGTTCTGCAGCTTCACGATCGGCCTGCCGTTCTGCTGCCTCACGATCAGCCTGCCGTTCTGCTGCCTCACGATCAGCCTGCCGTTCTGCTGCCTCACGATCAGCCTGCCGTTCTGCTGCCTCACGATCAGCCTGCCGTTCTGCGGCCTGCCGTTCGTGTTCTGCAGCTTCCTGAAAGCGGCACATCACCTGCAGGTATATGTTAGGGTCACTGTTGCGTACTTGCTGCAGGGCCGTTTGCCAGTATGAAACCGTTCCCCCCCACAAGGCCGGGGCTACTGGTCCCTCCTGGTGAAGTAATCCTTGGGACCGGGCTGCTTGCCGCACTTCCTGGCCTAGCCCCAAAATCAGGACTCTGCTCGATTCTCTGCATGGCTGTGGCTGCCTCCATTTCAGCCATACGCTCAGGATCTCCAAAAGCCTGGTTCTGCAGTTCTGGGGCTCTGCTTCTGAGCCCACTAGCCATTCACTGGTATTTGCCAAATAAAAGATAGGATAGAATACAAAGAGTAAGGGAGGGGAACAGCACTGTATCAAACTTTCACTGTATCTCAATGCTTGTTTTAATACCGAGCTTGTCTCATAGGATTACTACAATCCCCAGCGCCAGAGTGATAAAGGTCACCAACACACGCTGTTTACCCTAAGACCCCACTGCTGCCACCAATGTGAAAGATCCTCAGTGTGCGCCAACCCCGCGTTGGCTCACACCTGAGTCTTCTTTCATAAACAAACCACACTCACCGCCAGTGAGTGCTGGGTCCACAAGATAAATACAAGAAAAGCTTTCTAAATTTTATATATTTATTAACCCCTAAATGGGTCGGTATTAACATCTAACATATACAGTTCAGAACAGATATGCAGATGTATGCAAGCATTAACAGTTACTAGTTACAAGATACAGTGCAATGAAATAAAAGGGAGTAAAAGTGAAATAATTACTTTACCACACATCTCCTGGATGTGGCTCTATAGTCCAACACTCACACATAGCATGTGGAGATCACCAATGGAGGCAGCGGCATTAACTCCAGCATCTCAGCAACTCATCACAGCAGCCTCTCCTCATAGTAGCATCTTCATAGTGATCTCCCAGTGGTAGTCTCAGCCCAATCTCCTGTAGTCTGTCTGTAAAAACTCAGTATTCTCCTGTTGTCTGTGATAGTCTGTCTCACTGACCTCTTACCTCATCTTTTATACCCTTTATGCCACCTCCCAGAATGAGGTCACCGGCGACGGCAAGTCTGATTGATTAATGCACTCAAGTCCAGATTCTTTGTAAAGAGCTGAGACCAAGTGAAATGATACAATGTTATCAGCCATATCTGATCAACAGCCCAGGCTGATCAATGAATGTTTATTGGATCACCCTGAGATGTGTATGAATTCAGTGGAGCCCTGCTGGGATGGATACAAAGCCCCATTGTTACAATGTTGCTACTATTGACCATACATCTAAGATTAGGGATGCGCACATTATGAATAAAGGGAGGTAAGAGGGAGATACGATACCCAGAGATCAAAATACATCTCTGAGTTATAGCCATATTTAAGTGGAATCATCACACATGCATAGGGGAATTTCGGGTCCCCATTCTACTGACTGCTGTGAGTCCCAGGTGTCACACCCACAGTGATCTGACACTTATCTCTTATCCTGTACACAGTGACTGTACCAGCAGAATAGTGAGTGCAGCTCTGGAGTATAATACAGGATGTAACTCAGGATCAGTACAGGATAAGTAATGTAATGTATGTACACAGTGGCTGCACCAGCAGAATAGTGAGTGCAGCTCTGGAGTATAATACAGGATGTAACTCAGGATCAGTACAGGATAAGTAATGTATGTACACAGTGACTACACCAGCAGAATAGTGAGTGCAGCTCTGGAGTATAATATAGGATGTATCTTAGGCTGCTTATGTAGATTATATCTGTAGATATATATCTGTGTGACCTGGATATGAGGAGGGGGCACTTAGATAAATGCAGATATAAGAAGTATTATGTAACCACTGAATACATAGAGCTTCTCAGAGTGTGCTGTGATTATCAGACAGGACGCAGCCCCCTCCCTGTATTATTGATGATGCTCGCTGCAGTGGTGAGGGGTTATATCACAGATGCTGGAGTCACGCCTGTACCTATTCCTTGTAAAATATTAGCAGCTCATCCTTCAGATAGAGGAGCATCTGGGAGTCAACTGCACCCAAACTGAAAAATGAATTACAGAGTGTCAGGGGTTAAGTCCCCCTGGGATGGATGTCACCGTAAGCCTAATTAAATAAATAACCAGTTTCGAGCGCTCGGGAAACAAGACGTACACAGGTATCATGTATGAACCGTTTCTTCTTTATTGCGTAGTTCAATACAGTTTTAAAGGTAAGCTCAGTTACATAACAGTCATGCGATCAATGTACATATATGGGTTTTCCAGTTCCGTTACCAGACAAAGTTGTTCAGTTTCCCATCACCCCAGATGTTTCCTTTTCACCTAGTCTAAATGTTCCCCTTATCTTTCCTGAGAATGGCAGATCGACCTGAGAACAGCAAAACTGTTGATATTCATCCCAGACTCTGAGTCTGTATTCTATCTGTAAACTATACAGTCTGCATGGAGAACATTTCACCCTATGTCTTCTGTACTGCGTTACAGAATATAATACAAATTATGTTTTAACCCTTACAAGAGCGTGCAGCGAGTATTTCTGTATACAGATTGCAGGGCCAGCATTCTAGAAATAAGTCACGGAGGTCATAACTGCAAATCACGGACAAGTGGGCCCGACTTCAAAAGGTCTAATGGTGGAGAAGCTTCGCATTTCAGCTGGTCATACACATCGGATCTCTGGCAGCTGAAGAAGATGATTTTGGCTGATCAGCCGATGACTGTTCATACCTAAACCAGTGAACGGTTCTCCCAAAGTACAATCGTTGATGTTGGATATTTTTCGGTCAGCTGAAAATAATTTTGTACAGCATTATCGGCCACTATGCTCAGACTAGAGAAATGGATTGGACTAAAGGAAATACAACGTCCCCCCTCTCCCTCACAAGAGGTGGTTCAGTCCACACCTATTGGACACCAAGAAAACCAGTCCCCGACATTCTCTGTACAACCCCCTGGACGCCAAGGACTGATATCATCCCTGGCGGGTGAGTGGAAGACAATCAGTGACATCTTCTACTACTGAACCCTCCTCCCCATATACACACATGGACAAAACTGTTGGTACCCCTCGGTTAATGAAAGAAAAACCCACAATGGTCCAGAAATAACTTGAATCTGACAAAAGTAATAATATATAAAAATTCTATGAAAATGAACAAATGAAAGTCAGACATTGCTTTCCAACCAGGCTTCAACAGAATTTAAAAAAAAAGAAAACTCATGAAACAGGCCTGGACAGAAATGATGGTTCCCTTAACTTAATATTTTGTTGCACAACCTTTTGAGGCAATCCCTGCAATCAAACGATTCCTGTAACTGTCAATGAGACTTCTGCACCTCTCAGCAGGTATTTTGGCCACTCCTCATGAGCAAACTGCTCCAGTTGTCTCGGGTTTGAAGGGTGCCTTTTCCAGACGGCATGTTTCAGCTCCTTCCAATAGGATTTAGGTCAGGGCTCATAGAAGGCCACTTCAGAATAGTCCAATGTTTTCCTCTTAGCCATTCTTGGGTGTTTTTAGCTGTGTTTTGGGTCATTATCCTGTTGCAAGACCCATGACCTGCGACTGAGACCAAGCTTTCTGACACTGGGCAGCACATTTCTCTCTAGAATCTCTTGATAGTCTTGAGATTTCATTGTACCCTGCACAGATTCAAGACACCCTGTGCCAGATGCAGCAAAGCAGCCCCAGAACATTACAGAGCCTCCTCCATGTTTCATAGTAGGGACAGTGTTCTTTTCAAGATATGCTTCATTTTTCCGTCTGTGAACATAGAGCTGATGTGCCTTGCCAAAAATTTAGATTTTTGCCTCATCTGTCCATAGGACATTCTCCCAGAAGCTTTGTGGCTTGTCAACATGTAGTTTTATATTTTATTACTTTTGTCAAATTCAAGTTATTTCTGTGACCATTGTGGGTTTTTCTTTCATTAAACGAGGGGTACCAACAATTTTGTCCACGTGTGCAAATAACCATCCAAGGCTGCAGCGAGGGGGCATCCTCTAAGGTTTTACCATGGTCATAGGCAGGGGTTCTTTACAGTAAGAGCAGTGAGACTATGGAAGTCTCTGTCACAAGACGTGGTGATGTCTGATAACTTGTGCAGGTTCATGAAGGTCCGGGATGACTTTCTCGAAAGTAATAATATCATAGGTAATGGGAGGTGGAAATTTTTGGAATAGGATGTTGATCCAGGGCCTTAATCCAATTGCCATATTTTTGCCTTAGGTCGGGTAATTGGCTTCAGCCTTGTAGTTTTTTTTGCCTTCCTCGGGATCAACTTGGTAGGTTTATAGATTGGACCTGATGGACTTAGGTCTTCAGCCATCTTCATTTACGATGTTCTCATCACCTGGAAAGGGATCTTGGTTTTGCTACGGACCAAGGGCACCATGTCAATCTAGTAAAGGGGATTCGCATTGTACAAGGTCTGCCCTGTAATGGATGGTCGGCGTGATGAATATTTACAATGCGGATGGGGATCGGTCCCCACACGTAGATCTTAGTGTTGTACCAGATCAGTCCTGAAACCGTCATTGAACTAACAAATATTCTCGGATTGTTGGCGAATAATGTTAATCTAGTAAAGATGTTCAGCCTTGTATAAAATCTGTCCCGAAACGTGTAGTTAAATTGATTTAGGGTTTACAGCATGGAGAGGGATCGGTCCCCATATACAGATCTTATCTAATATGATAGTACATCAGTCCAGTAAAGCATCCCGTGAAGACGGTCAGCGTTGTGCTCGCTCGTGACATCATACTGTAGGTCAAACTCCATTCAGGAATGTCTGTTACACAACTGCCCCTACCATAGTGTCCATCCCACCTCTAGGGGGCATCTTGTGTGCTTGCCCTTATGGCCTCATATAAGTGGTAACATCTACATCAGGGCGCGATGACAGGCACTGTACATGGACTGACGCGTTCTAACCCTGCAGTAATGCACAGACATTAATCTCCACTCAGAAGGAATGTGACTGTAAATGATCAGATGACATCATCAGGGCCCACAAATTCCTGGCCCATATCACTGATAGCTCATTTATCAGCGGCGCCCCCTGAGGTCTGCTCAGATAATGCCCCTTATTATACCTCACCAACAATCATCATTAACACATGGGAGATAACACAGACATATCAACGCCGATTAGATACACAGCTCAGCAGACAGTATCATGCATAATAGGATTAGATACACAGCTCAGCAGACAGTATCACACATGATGGGATTAGATATACAGGCTCAGTAGACAGTATAACGCATGATAGGATTAGATACACAGCTCAGCAGACAGTATAACGCAGGATAGAATATGATACACAGCTCAGCAGACAGTATCACGCATGATAGGATTAGATACACAGGCTCAGCAGACAGTATCACGTGATAAGATTAGATACATGGCTCAGCAGACAGTAACACACAAAATGGGATTAGATACATTGATCAGAAGACAGTATCGTGCATGGTAGGAATAAATACGCAGCCCAGCAGACAGTATCACACAATAGGATTAGATACAAAGCTCAGTAGACAGTATCACACATGATAGGATTAGATACATAGCTCGGTAGACAGTATCACACATGATAGAATTAGACAAACAACTCAACAGACAGTATCACATATGATAGGATTAGATACGCCATTCAGCAGACAGTATCACACATGATAGGATTAGATACACAGCTCAGCACAGTATCACATGAAAGGATTAGATACATAGCTCAGCAGACAGTATCACACATAAAACATACCTCCCAAATTTTAAAGAACTGAAAAAGGATCTTACCTAATCCCATGGTGCTGTACATTATTATATTAATTCCCTGGTGCTGTATATTTGAGGATTTACATACAGTACACAAAATATACAAAACAAATATAATACTAACAGTGACCAACCGCAAAAGCTTACAGGGTAGAGGCTGTACAGGTGGTGGTGTGGTGACAGTAGTGTTATTGGAGGTTGTAGGCCTTCCTGAATAGGTGAGTCTTCAGGGCCTTCTTGAAGCTTGTGACTGTGGGGGTCAGTCTTATGTGTCTTGGTAATGAGTTCCAGAGTATGGGGGATGCACGGGAGAAGTCTTGGAGACGGTTGTGTGAAGAGCGGATAAGAGCAGAGCGGAGTAGGAGGTCTTTGGAGGATCGGAGGTTACGTGCGGGCAGGTAGCGGGAGATTAGGTCGGAGATATAGTGCCTTGCGAAAGTATTCGGCCCCCTTGAACTTTTCAACCTTTTGCCACATTTCAGGCTTCAAACATAAAGATATAAAATTAAAATTTTTTGGTGAAGAATCAACAAGTGGGACACAATTGTGAAGTGAAACAAAATTTATTGGTTATTTTAAACTTTTGTAAAAAATAAAAAACTGAAAAGTGGGGCGTGCAATATTATTTGGCCCCTTTACTTTCAGTGCAGCAAACTCACTCCAGAAGTTCAGTGAGGATCTCTGAATGATCCAATGTTGTCCTAAATGACTGATGATGATAAATATAATCCACCTGTGTGTAATCAAGTCTCCGTATAAATGCACCTGCTCTGTGATAGTCTCAGGGTTCTGTTTAAAGCGCAGAGAGCATCATGAAGACCAAGGAACACACCAGGCAGGTCCGTGATACTGTTGTGGAGAAGTTTAAAGCCGGATTTGGATACAAAAAGATTTCCCAAACTTTAAACATCCCAAGGAGCACTGTGCAAGCAATCATACTGAAATGGAAGGAGTATCAGACCACTGCAAATCTACCAAGACCCGGCCGTCCCTCTAAACTTTCATCTCAAACAAGGAGAAGACTGATCAGAGATGCAGCCAAGAGGCCCATGATCACTCTGGATGAACTGCAGAGATCTACAGCTGAGGTGGGAGAGTCTGTCCATAGGACAACAATCAGTCATACACTGCACAAATCTGGCCTTTATGGAAGAGTGGCAAGAAGAAAGCCATTTCTCAAAGATATCCATAAAAAGTCTTGTTTAAAGTTTGCCACAAGCCACCTGGGAGACACCAAACATGTGGAAGAAGGTGCTCTGGTCAGATGAAACCAAAATCCAACTTTTTGGCCACAATGCAAAACGATATGTTTGGCGTAAAAGCAACACAGCTCATCACCCTGAACACACCATCCCCACTGTCACACATGGTGGTGGCAGCATCATGGTTTGGGCCTGCTTTTCTTCAGCAGGGACAGGGAAGATGGTTAAAATTGATGGGAAGATGGATGGAGCCAAATACAGGACCATTCTGGAAGAAAACCTGTTGGAGTCTGCAAAAGACCTGAGACTGGGACGGAGATTTATCTTCCAACAAGACAATGATCCCAAACATAAAGCAAAATCTACAATGGAATGGTTCACAAATAAACGTATCCAGGTGTTAGAATGGCCAAGTCAAAGTCCAGACCTGAATCCAATCGAGAATCTGTGGAAAGAGCTGAAAACTGCTGTTCACAAACGCTCTCCATCCAACCTCACTGAGCTCCAGCTGTTTTCCAAGGAAGAATGGGCAAGAATTTCAGTCTCTCGATGTGCAAAACTGATAGAGACATACCCCAAGCGACATTGCAATAGTGACATTTGGCTTTGGCAGTTAGAAGGTCATTGGTGACCTTGGTTAGGGCAGTTTCTGTGGAGTGATGGGGTCTGAAGCCTGACTGTAGTCTGTCACAGAGCACATTGGACGAGAGATAGGAGGATAGTTTGGAGTGGACGTGTTGCTCCAGCAGTTTAGAGGCGTACGGGAGCAGTGAAATGGGGCGATAGTTGGCTGGAGAGGACGGGTCCAGAGAGGGTTTCTTAAGTATAGGTGTGACGGTAGCATGTTTGAAGGTGGAAGGGAAGGATCCATTGGTTAGGGATAGGTTGAAGAGATGGGTTAGGGCAGGAGTAAAGACTTCAGAGAGTTTGGGGATGAGATGTGACTGGATTGGGTCGAGTGCACAGGTGGTGAGGTGGGATTAAGAGATTAGGGTGGAGAGCTTTACATCAGTGACGGTGGAGAAACAGGTTAAAGATGAAGAGCACCGAGCAGTTGGATAGAGTGGTTGTCGGGGGGTGTAGGGTGAGACTGTCTCTGATGGTGTCGATTTTGCTTTTGAAATAAGAGGAAAGTCATCAGCTGTGATAAGTGATGTCGGAGGGGGCGCAGGAGGACAGAGAAGGGAGTTGAAGGTAGTGAATAGCTGTTTGGGGTTGCGGGATAGGGCAGATATTAGTGTGGTGAAGTAGACCTGCTTTGCAGAGAACGTACAGTATGTTCTTGAAGTTGAAAACTGCCTCTTTATACCTGGAAGAGTGAAGAAATCAAGCGATACCTTTTATACCTAGTGAAGTCCTCCTGGGAGTGGCTTTTCTTCCAGAGGCGTTCTGCAACCCGTGAGGTACGTCTCAATTTTTTATTCAGGACCGTGTGCCAGGGTTGCCTGTTAATCAGTCGGGCTCTGGTGCGTGTGAAGGGGCCACATGTCCCCACATTATAATACCTTCCCTCCTTTCAATATATATAACATCTCTCTCCTGGGGACCCCCGTAGTACATAAAACATCTTTCTCCTGTGGCCCCCACAGTATATATATAACGTCCTTCTCCTGTGGCCCCCACAGTATATATATAACGTCCCTCTCCTGTGGCCCCCACAGTATATATATAACGTCCTTCTCCTGTGGCCCCCACAGTATATATATAACGTCCCTCTCCTGTGGCCCCCACAGTATATATATAACGTCCCTCTCCTGTGGCCCCCACAGTATATATATAACGTCCTTCTCCTGTGGCCCCCACAGTATATACATAACGTCCTTCTCCTGTGGCCCCCACAGTATATATATAACGTCCTTCTCCTGGGGCCCCCACAGTATATACATAACGTCCTTCTCCTGGGGCCCCCACAGTATATATATAACGTCCCTCTCCTGTGGCCCCCACAGTATATATATAACGTCCTCCTCCTGGGGCCCCCACAGTATATTCTCCTGTGGCCCCCACAGTATATATATAACGTCCTTCTCCTGGGGCCCCCACAGTATATATATAACGTCCTTCTCCTGTGGCCCCCACAGTATATATATAACGTCCCTCTCCTGTGGCCCCCACAGTATATATATAACGTCCCTCTCCTGGGGCCCCCACAGTATATACATAACGTCCTTCTCCTGGGGCCCCCACAGTATATACATAACGTCCTTCTCCTGGGGCCCCCACAGTATATATATCACGTCCTTCTCCTGGGGCCCCCACAGTATATATATAACGTCCTTCTCCTGGGGCCCCCACAGTATATATATAACGTCCTTCTCCTGGGGCCCCCACAGTATATATATAACGTCCCTCTCCTGGGGCCCCCACAGTATATACATAACGTCCCTCTCCTGGGGCCCCCACAGTATATACATAACGTCCTTCTCCTGGGGCCCCCACAGTATATATATCACGTCCTTCTCCTGGGGCCCCCACAGTATATATATCACGTCCTTCTCCTGGGGCCCCCACAGTATATATATAACGTCCTTCTCCTGGGGCCCCCACAGTAAATACATAACGTCCTTCTCCTGGGGCCCCCACAGTATATATATCACGTCCTTCTCTTGGGGCCCCCACAATATATATAACGTCCCTCTCCTGGGGCCCCCACAGTATATATATAACGTCCTTGTCCTGGGGCCCCCACAGTATATATATAACGTCCCTCTCCTGGGGCCCCCACAGTATATATATATATAACGTCCTTGTCCTGGGGCCCCCACAGTATATATATAACATCCCTCTCCTGGGGCCCCCACAGTATATATATAACGTCCCTCTCCTGGGGCCCCCACAGTATATACAGTACAGACCAAAAGTTTGGACACACCTTCTCATTCCAAGAGTTTTCTGTATTTTCATGACCATAAAAATTGTAGATTCACACTGAAGGCATCAAAACTATGAATTAACACATGTGGAATTATATACTTAACAAAAAAGTGTGAAACAACTGAAAATATGTCTTATATTCTAGGTTCTTCAAAGTAGCCACCTTTTGCTTTGATTACTGCTTTGCACACTCTTGGCATTCTCTTGATGAGCTTCAAGAGGTAGTCACCTGAAATGGTTTTCGCTTCACAGGTGTGCCCTGTCAGGTTTAATAAGTGGGATTTCTTGCCTTATAAATGGGGTTGGGACCATCAGTTGTGTTGTTCAGAAGTCAGGTGGATACACAGCTGACAGTCCTACTGAATGGAGTGTTAGAATTTGTATTATGGCAAAAAAAAAGCAGCTAAGTAAAGAAAAACGAGTGGCCATCATTACTTTAAGAAATGAAGGTCAGTCAGTCCGAAAAATTGGGAAAACTTTGAAAGTGTCCCCAAGTGCAGTGGCCAAAACCATCAAGCGCTACAAAGAAACTGGCTCACATGAGGACCGCCCCAGGAAAGGAAGACCAAGAGTCACCTCTGCTGCGGAGGATAAGTTCATCCGAGTCACCAGCCTCAGAAATTGCAGGTTAACAGCAGCTCAGATTAGAGATCAGGTCAATGCCACACAGAGTTCTAGCAGCAGAAACATCTCTACAACAACTGTTAAGAGGAGACTGTGTGCAGCAGGCCTTCATGGTAAAATAGCTGCTAGGAAACCACTGCTAAGGACAGGCAACAAGCAGAAGAGACTTGTTTGGGCTAAAGAACACAAGAAATGGACATTAGAGCTGTGGAAATCTGTGCTTTGGTCTGATGAGTCCAAATTTGAGATCTTTGGTTCCAACCACCGTGTCTTTGTGCGACGCAGAAAAGGTGAACGAATGGACTCTACATGCCTGGTTCCCACCGTGAAGCATGGAGGAGGAGGTGTGATGGTGTGGGGGTGCTTTGCTGGTGACACTGTTGGGGATTTATTCAAAATTGAAGGAATACTGAACCAGCATGGTTACCACAGCATCTTGCAGCGGCATGCTATTCCATCCGGTTTGTGTTTAGTTGGACCATCATTTATTTTTCAACAGGACAATGACCCCAAACACACCTCCAGACTGTGTAAGGGCTATTTGACCAAGAAGGAGAGTGATGGGGTGCTACCCCAGATGACCTGGCCTCCACAGTCACCAGACCTGAACCCAATCGAGATGGTTTGGGGTGAGCTGGACCGCAGAGTGAAGGCAAAAGGGCCAACAAGTGCTAAGCATCTCTGGGAACTCCTTCAAGACTGCTGGAAGACCATTTCAGGTGACTACCTCTTGAAGCTCATCAAGAGAATGCCAAGAGTGTGCAAAGCAGTAATCAAAGCAAAAGGTGGCTACTTTGAAGAACCTAGAATATAAGACAAATTTTCAGTTGTTTCACACTTTTTTGTTAAGTATATAATTCCACATGTGTTAATTCATAGTTTTGATGCCTTCAGTGTGAATCTACAATTTTTATAGTCATGAAAATACAGAAAACTCTTGGAATGAGAAGGTGTGTCCAAACTTTTGGTCTGTACTGTATATATAACGTCCTTCTCCTGGGGCCCCCACAGTATATATATAACATCCCTCTCCTGGGGCCCCCACAGTATATATATATCACGTCCCTCTCCTGTGGCCCCCCCACAGTATATATACTATCCCTCTCCTGGGGCCCCCCACAGTATATATAGCATATCCCTCTCCTGTGGCCCCCCACAGTATATATATATACTCCCTCCCCTGTGGCCCCCACAGTATATATAATATCTCTCTCCTGGGGCCCCCACAGTATATATATAATATCCCTCTCCTGGGGCCCCCACAGTATATATATAATATCCCTCTCCTGTGGCCCCCCCACAGTATATATAATATCCCTCTCCTGGGGCCCCCACAGTATATATATAACGTCCCTCTCCTGTGGCCCCCTACAGTATATATATAATGTCCCTCTGCTGGGGCCACAACAGTATATATATCACGTCCTCTCCTGTGGCCCCCTACAGTATATATATAATGTCCCTCTGCTGGGGCCCCCACAGTATATATATCACGTCCTCTCCTGTGGCCCCCCACAGATATAATACCCCCCGGAGCCCCCCACAGATATATATAACCCCCCGGGGCCCCCACAGATATATATCCCCTCTCCTGTGGCCCCCCACAGTATATAATATCCCTCTCCTGTGGCCCCCCACAGTATATATAATATCCCTCTCCTGTGGCCCCCCACAGTATATATAATATCCCTCTCCTGTGGCCCCCACAGTATATATAATATCTCTCTCCTGGGGCCCCCACAGTATATATATAATATCCCTCTCCTGGGGCCCCCCCACAGTATATATATAATATCCCTCTCCTGGGGCCCCCCCACAGTATATATATAACATCCCTCTCCTGGGGCCCCCACAGTATATATATAATGTCCCTCTGCTGGGGCCCCCACAGTATATATATCACGTCCTCTCCTGTGGCCCCCCACCCCCACAGTATATATAATATCCCTCTCCTGGAGCCCCCACAAAAAAAGTCCCCGCGGGGCCCCCACAGTCACGCCTCTCCTGTGGCCCCCCACAGTATATATATAATATCCCTCTCCTGGGGCCCCCACAGTATATATATCACGTCCTCTCCTGTGGCCCCCCACAGTATATATAATATCCCTCTCCTTGGGGCCCCCACAGTATATATAATATCCCTCTGCTGGGGCCCCCACAGTATATATAATATCCCTCTGGGCCTGCTGGGGCCCCCACAGTATAACACATCATCACATGTTCACATCTCTTATGACTACACGCCCCGCCCCCTCCGCTTTTCGCGGCACGGCTGGAGGTGACGTCAGTACGTACGTGTTCTCTGCGACGAGGCCGGTACACGCGCACGCACGACTTTTTTTTTTGTGACGTTACTGGCGGGAGCGCGCTTTCTGTGGTTTGAAAGTGTCGCGGGAGAAAGTCCGGAGTATAACCGAAGTAGCGGAGAACCGGAGCCGGTGATAGCGGAAGACATGGAGAAGTCAGACAGCTTCAAGACTCCTTGTAAGGTGGAGAGGAGGAAGAGCCCCGGTGAGAACGAGGCTGCGGTTATACCCTATAACCTGCACCAGTGTGTACAGCATCGAGATACAGCATGTGACGTCGTTATAATAACCAGACATAGACCGTTACTGTAGTGTGATGTCACTAATAACAACAACACATAAGGAGTGACGTAACTAAGTAGTATGGCGCAGACTGATATAAAGTATACCATGCAATCGTATGGGGGATGGTGTTACATGTGACGTCATACATTGATATGGCGAGGTGTATTATACTGACATATCATCATACAGTAATATAGGGAGATACATTATACAGAGAGGTGTGATGTCATCATACAGTGATATGGGGAGGTGTATTATACTATGAGGTGTGATCAGGTGCAGAGCTCACACAGTACTACTACTATATGCCATAGTCTATAATGGTCAGATCACAGCAATAATATTATAACATGGCTGGTACACAATTATATTACAGGATCCTCCGCCAAGTCCCCCTCCTTTGCTATCCCAGCCTCACCATTCATGAAGAAATTTGGTTATGGCACTGGAGTCAGCGTCTACCTGATGAAACGGTAAGTCCAATCCAGACGTCCATGTGCTTCCTAGGGGTCGAGACCAGTGAGATGTCCCCCTCTGTGCAGAAACATCTCAGCAGAATAGTGAGTGCAGCTCTGGAGTATAATACAGGATGTAACTCAGGATCAGTACAGGATAAGTAATGTAATGTATGTACACAGTGACTGTACCAGCAGAATAGTGAGCGCAGCTCTGGAGTATAATACAGGATGTAACTCAGGATCAGTACAGGATAAGTAATGTAATGTATGTACACAGTGACTGCACCAGCAGAATAGTGAGCGCAGCTCTGGAGTATAATACAGGATGTAACTCAGGATCAGTACAGGATAAGTAATGTAATGTATGTACACAGTGACTGTACCAGCAGAATAGTGAGCGCAGCTCTGGAGTATAATACAGGATGTAACTCAGGATCAGTACAGGATAAGTAATGTAATGTATGTACACAGTGACTGCACCAGCAGAATAGTGAGTGCAGCTCTGGAGTATAATACAGGATGTAACTAAGGATCAGTACAGGATAAGTAATGTAATGTATGTACACAGTGACTGCACCAGCAGAATAGTGAGGGCAGCTCTGGAGTATAATACAGGATGTAACTCAGGATCAGTACAGGATAAGTAATGTAATGTATGTACACAGTGACTGTACCAGCAGAATAGTGAGTGCAGCTCTGGAGTATAATACAGGATGTAACTCAGGATCAGTACAGGATAAGTAATGTAATGTATGTACACAGTGACTGCACCAGCAGAATAGTGAGCGCAGCTCTGGAGTATAATACAGGATGTAACTCAGGATCAGTACAGGATAAGTAATGTAATGTATGTACACAGTGACTGTACCAGCAGAATAGTGAGCGCAGCTCTGGAGTATAATACAGGATGTAACTCAGGATCAGTACAGGATAAGTAATGTAATGTATGTACACAGTGACTGCACCAGCAGAATAGTGAGTGCAGCTCTGGAGTATAATACAGGATGTAAATCAGGATCAGTACAGGATAAGTAATGTAATGTGTGTACACAGTGACTGTACCAGCAGAATAGTGAGCGCAGCTCTGGAGTATAATACAGGATATAACTCAGGATCAGTACAGGATAAGTAATGTAATGTATGTACACAGTGACTGCACCAGCAGAATAGTGAGTGCAGCTCTGGAGTATAATACAGGATATAACTCAGGATCAGTACAGGATAAGTAATGTAATGTATGTACACAGTGACTGTACCAGCAGAATAGTGAGCGCAGCTCTGGAGTATAATACAGGATGTAACTCAGGATCAGTACAGGATAAGTAATGTAATGCATGTACACAGTGACTCCACCAGCAGAATAGTGAGTGCAGCTCTGGAGTATAATACAGGATGTAACTCAGGATCAGTACAGGATAAGTAATGTAATGTATGTACACAGTGACTACACCAGCAGAATAGTGAGTGCAGCTCTGGAGTATAATACAGGATGTAACTCAGGATCAGTAGTGAGTGCAGCTCTGGCATATATAATACAGCCTTTTCTCGTTTTTTCATTCCTCAGGTCACCTAAGGGTATGTCTCGCTCTCCTTGGGCTGTGAAGAAGGTGAACAAACAATGTGACAAGTCCAGTAAGAGTCTGTATGAGCAGAGACTGAATGATGAGGCTAAAATCCTGAAGAACCTGCAACACCCCAACATTGTAGGTGAGTGCAGAGTCTGTGAAGTTGCTGTTAAAGGGGAAGTCTGTGATTTGGGAATCCTAATATTATGGCTGTGACCACAATAGCGCCATGCCGGGCTAGTAGGATGTACATGGCGCTCCTTGTCGGTTGCGTGTCGTCATCATCAGGGTGTTTCTTCTAGCTCTCTGTATCCGCTGCTGATGAATGTATAAACCTCCAATGATTCCTGATTTACAGATCTGACTCCCCAGGCTCTACTTGCTGGATTATAGGAAGGAGAAGACGCCCTGTGTAGTCTGACTTGTCATCCACATCACTGTCCACACGTAGACGTACTCCACAATGAGTCGGCCTGCAGTGAGCACTATGGGAGTTGAGCTGCAGTACTTGCTGGGCCTTTGTACAATGACTTTCATCTGCCTGCACTGTGTAGTATAAGTGCCCAGTGTACCCCCAAACAGCTGATCTGTGTGGGTGCAGCTGTCAACCCCCCACTGATCAGACCTTTAAAAAAAAAAAAAATATATGGACTACCCCAACCCCTTTAAGGGTGGGCCTGTGACAAGCTTGCTGACTGTTTCCATTATGACTGCATTTCCAGAGCATAACCCTTAAACCTGTCTCTCTCAGGTTATCGAGGCCTAACCAAAGCAAAAGATGGCAGCCTCTGCCTGGCCATGGAGTACGGAGGAGAGAAGTCGCTGAATGACCTGATAGAGGACAGGAATGAGAAGAAGCTGGGCCCGTTTCCTGCCGCCACCATTCTTAAAGTGGCCCTGCACATGGCGCGGGGACTGAAGGTACATAAATCATGTGTTTACCCTGTACCCTGCTTGTGGGTTATGGCTTAAAGGGATGCTTCATTTCACTAGTTTATAAGTCATGTGACTACATCAGCCAGTGGCTCCGTTATAGATTGGGGGCCACAAACTACACTTGTGTTACATCTCCATAGTTCAGTCACTTGTCTGTACATGGGAGCAGTGCCTTGTGGGAGCTAGGACGACAGATCACATGTCTGGCTACATGGAGCATAACCTGTGTCTGTTTTCAGACCAACCAGAAGTATTTTGAAAACTGCTCTGGATGTGAATGGAGAAACCTACATGAAATTACTTAATTCAGGATTTGCAGTGTCACTTTTATAGTTAGATTTTAGCTAAAATTTTGTTGAAAGCCGAACTGATGCTAGGACTCGTCCCGGTCTGCCTTTAATGTCTGCTGCAAAGCTGGATTTTATTTTAGTATTTTACTTACTGGTCTAGTATTACATCCTGTCTTCTTCTCCAGTCACATCCTGAGCTGCATTCATAATTCTTCCAGCTTATGACACGTGTGGTTCTGATTTTACACTGTTGACTCTAGAAGAAGTTGCGCAGGTCCTGTTTGGTTCATATATGGAGCTACGCTACCTAGAAATGAATGGCGAGTGTTGAAGGGTGACTGTGTAGGTACAGTCCACTCGTACAACCACGATTGGCCTTTGGCAATGGTGGATTTCAGAGCGGTCAGACTCCCACCCATCATGCTGTACTGTAGGGGTTGTCACAGAGCCAGCATTGATCTTCTGCACCTTTTGTGTCTGGTTTCCTGTTCCCTCCAGTACCTGCACAATGATAAAAAGATCCTCCATGGAGACATCAAATCCTCCAATGTCGTCATCAGAGGTGACTTTGAGTCCATCAAGATCTGTGATGTCGGGGTGTCGCTGCCGCTGGATGAGAACATGATCAGTGAGTAACATAAGAGCCTCCAGAAGACCATATAAGGCCTTGTACTGTCTCTGTGGGTTCAGAGCCCCCTCAGTTGTCATAGCAGTCTCTCCTCCGTTTAGTAGACACCAGTAGTCACCGCAGTACTCTAACCCCTAGTAGTCCTAGCAGGACAATACCATAGAAGTACACAGTGATGTCATTATGTTACAGCTCTTTCATGCACAGGCAGGAGCAGTCTGTGACCTTTTCAGTAGGGAGAGGCCGTAGGAGCAGTCTGTGACCTCTTCGGCAGGGAGAGGCCGTAGGAGCAGTCTGTGACCTCTTCGGCAGGGAGAGGCCGTAGGAGCAGTCTGTGACCTCTTCGGCAGGGAGAGGCCGTAGGAGCAGTCTGTGACCTCTTCGGCAGGGAGAGGCCGTAGGAGCAGTCTGTGACCTCTTCGGCAGGGAGAGGCCGTAGAAGCAGTCTGTGACCTCTTCGGCAGGGAGAGGCCGTAGGAGAAGTCTGTGACCTCTTCGGCAGGGAGAGGCCGTAGGAGCAGTCTGTGACCTCTTCGGCAGGGAGAGGCCGTAGGAGCAGTCTGTGACCTCTTTGGTAGGCAGAGGCGGCAGGAGCAGTCTGTGACCACTTCGGTAGGGAGAGGCGCCAGGAGCAGTCTGTGATCTCGTCGGTAGGGAGAGGCGCCAGGAGCAGTCTGTGATCTCGTTGGTAGGCAGAGGCGCCAGGAGCAGTCTGTGACCTCGTCGGTACGGAGAGGCGCCAGGAGCAGTCTGTGACCTCTTCGGTAGGCAGAGGCGCCAGGAGCAGTCTGTGATCTCGTCGGTAGGGAGAGGCGGCAGGAGCAGTCTGTGACCTCGTCGGTAGGCAGAGGCGCCAGGAGCAGTCTGTGATCTCGTCGGTAGGGAGAGGCGCCAGGAGCAGTCTGTGACCTCTTCGGTAGGGAGAGGCGCCAGGAGCAGTCTGTGATCTCGTCGGTAGGGAGAGGCGGCAGGAGCAGTCTGTGACCTCGTCGGTAGGGAGAGGCGGCAGGAGCAGTCTGTGACCTCGTCGGTAGGCAGAGGCGCCAGGAGCAGTCTGTGACCTCGTCGGTAGGAGCAGTCTGTGACCTCGTCGGTAGGGAGAGGCGGCAGGAGCAGTCTGTGACCTCTTTAGTAGGGAGATGTAGCAGCAGCTTGGGTTCCAGCACCTTTTTCTAGTCAACATGGGCATTCTTCCTATTATTTCTCTCCCTTACCTCCAGTGAGCGATTCTGAGGCGTACTACATCGGCACCGAATCCTGGAAGCCCAAGGAAGCTCTGGAGGACGACGGGGTGATCACAGATAAAGCTGACATCTACGCCTTTGGTCTGACCCTGTGGGAGATGATGACCCTGTCCATCCCTCATGTTAACCTGCCTCCTGAAGACGATGAGGGTGCGTGCTGTCACAACTCCGCAGTCTACGTCTGTGAGATCTTAATCACTTTCTCATCACATCTTCCATTTGTCCACAGAGGACTCCTTTGATGAAGACGACTTTGACGAGGACGCCTACTACGAGGCTCTGGGGACACGGCCACCGCTCAACGCAGATGAGCTGGACAACTCCTACCAGCCAGTCATCGAACTGTTCTACATTTGCTCAAGCGAAGACCCTAAGGAACGACCCTCCGCCGCACAGATCGTGAAGGTCTTAGAGGCGGAGAATATCCAGTGAGGATTTTACGGGCTGTGATAGCTTGTGGTTTTAAAGCATCAATTCTGATAGATTGGTTTAGGTCAGTTAGATTGTTAGAATAAGAGGTTACATAGAGATGGAGTTTTATGGTAGAAAGATAGTGATAGAGCGCCCCTAGAGGTGAGGGGGAGAACTGCACCTCAGATATAACTGTTTGTCCTGTTGCTTGTTCTGTTTTATCTATGTTTATATGTGTTAAGTGTTCATATAATAAAATGTTATTAGTTTATTAAAAAAAAAAAAAATAAATCATTGGCAAATATTATACCGAGGAGATAACACCACAAGAGATTTACGTCCTCCCTATTGTGGACTGTTGGGGCAGGTTTCACCCATTGCATTGCGGTCCCAGTGATGCATGAGAATATTCTCAGTCCCAGCATTTTCAGCAGAGAGAAAAACACAAAAAAACACCAGAAAATAATCCAGCCTAAGTGTGCATTCACATGGTGCAGTTACAACTGCAATTTTTATTTTTACAGGTGTTAAATGTTTCAACTGTAAAATTAAAGGGGTTTTCAAGGACTACTTCATTGACAACCTATCCTTAGGATAGGCCATCCATTGAAGACTCTATGGGGGTCCGACGCCCAGAATCTTAGAGGCAGTGTCACTCCCTAGGCCATATGATGTCACATGGCTCGGTCCTATTAGACTGAATGGGCTAAGTTGCAATACCAAGTACAACCACTATACAGTGCATAGCACTGTGCTGCAGCCTCTTCAAACAACTGATGGGCCGGGGTCCCGGGTGTTGGACCTCTGTAGCTCTATAACTGCTAAACTGTCCTAAGGATAGAATATCAATTCATGTACCATATATTCACTGAAGGGATTGTCCAGAATTAGAAAACTTTGCTGCTTTCCTCCAAAAACAGCCCCAGGTTGTAACTGGTACTGTGACGCTCGTTCCTCTATTATTCCTCCTGGAAACATAAATTACCAACTGGATGTTTCTTTTCCCCTTGTCTATAGAATGTGCAGCAACACTCTCTAAGGCTTCATGTACATGACTATGTGCAGTCTGCGTGCCAGTAAAAACGGCATGGATGACACTCGATTATATTGTTAATCTGTTTTCCCTTAGTCCTAACAGCAGCACAATATGGGGTATTTCTCCCCCTGTGTGTTGTTTAGGACAGGTGGAACTTTTAATTAGCACAAAAATGTGCTTACTAACCTGCCCTATAAGAGGGCACGAGAGACCTCCCTCACCTGTGTAAATTATAAAGTAAAAGAAACAAGATTTTAGGGAGGGAAGCCTTGTGCTGCTGTTAGGACTAAGGGAAAACAGATTAACAATATAATCAACGATTCCCTTACGTCCTACAGCAGCACAATATGTGGATATAGCAAGTAATTCCCCTAGGGAGGGTTTCCTCGCCTTACAACCTCAAGAACTGTCTGGCCAAAGGCAGTCGCCTCGGAACTGCGGACATCCAAATGATAGTGTTTGACGAAAGTCAGCTGGGATGACCAAGAAGCAGCCGCACAAATTTGATCCAGTGGAAGCGAGCGATTCTCAGCCCAAGAAGTCGACACAGCCCTGGTCGAATGGGCTGTACAAAAAACTGGAGGAAGCAACCCTTGAGCAATGAAAGAAATTTTGATTGCCTCCTTAATCCATCTGGACAAGGAAGGTCTGGAAGCTTTAAGACCTCTGTCTTTACCATACATATTGATTAGGAGATTTTCAGCTCTCCTGAAAGATTGTGTCCGCGATAAGTAAATTCGCAGACACCTCACCACATCCAAAGTATGAAGTTTAAACTCCTCTTCTGAGGATGGATCCGGAAGGAAAACAGGCAAAGAAATCAATTGATTATAGTTATTACGTGAAGGAACCTTAGGGATAAAGCCAGGCAAAACCTAAGGTGGACCCTATCCGAAAAAAATACAATATAAGGTTCTTTGGAGGAGAGCGCCTGTAGCTCTCCTACCCTTTTGGCAGATGTGATGGCTAACAAAAAAGTATTTTTAAAGGCTAAAAATTTTAGCTCCGTAGCTTCCAGAGGTTCAAAAGGAGGACCACAAAGGCCTGAAAGGACCGTCGCAAGGTCCCATTGGGGAATAGGAGAAGATACCGCAGGTTTCAGCCTCGCCGCTCCTTTAAGGAATCTTGCAACCAGGGAATCCTGGGACAGCCGTCTGTTTAAAGTGGGCGGATAAAGCCGATACCTGTACCTTTAAAGTAGCAGGGGCAAGGCCCCTGTCCAAGCCATCCTGAAGAAAATCCAAAACATCAGAAGTCAAAGGATTAGAACTATCAACGCCTCTTTTGGAGCACCACTCCAAAAAAATCTTAGCCGTCCTCTGGTAATTCCTTTTGGTGGATTCAGCTCTAGCACAGGAAAGCGTCTTCAGGACGGCTCCTGACAGTCCTCTATACATTCGTAGGGACTGGTCAACCTCCAGGCTGTCAGGTTGAATCTCCTCAGATCCTGGCACTTCAGTGATCCTTGGGAAACCAGGTTCTGGGTGGGGGGAAGCCTCCAATATATCCCTCGACTCATCACCATGAGCTGGGAAAACCAAGCTCTTTTTGGCCAGAATGGAATGAAGGCTATTACAGAGGCTTGGTCCTGTCTGATTTTCATTAATACCTTTGGTATCATAGGAATTGGAGGGAAAATGTATGACAGCCTGGACCTCCAAGGGATGGACAGGGCATCCACTGCCAAGGGATTGTCCTCCTGGTACAGGGAACAGAACGTCTCCACCTTGGCATTGAGTCGGGTTGCCATGAGGTCTATCTCCGGTAGACCGTATTTCAGGGTAATCTGATGAAACACTTCTGGATTGAGTGACCATTCTCCTGATACGGCACGACCCCGACTCAACCGATCCGCTACTGAGTTCAGGGAGCCCTTGATGTGAACCGCGGATAGATGGGTCAGATTTTTCTCTGCCCAGGAAAAAATCAGATCTGCCTCCCTGAGGAGGGATGATGATCTGGTGCCTCCCTGTCTGTTCACATATAATACCGTCGTCATGTTGTCCGAGCGAATCCTGACTGCTCTTCCCTTGAGAAGAGGAGAGAAATGGAGTAAGGCACGGTACACAGCTCTGAGCTCCTTCCAGTTGGATGACGTCCTTCCTTCTGGAGCGCTCCAGACTCCCTGTATGGAGTTTCCGTCCAGATGGGCTCCCCATCCCGTAAGGGATGCATCTGTAGTCAACAGGGTCCAACGAGGTTGGACTGTGGACCTTCCGTCCTTGAGGTGCAACCACCATCTGAGAGAAAGACGGGTCCTGGGGTAGAGTCGAATCCTCCTGTTGAGACCGGACAGAGAGCGATCCCAAATTCCTAGGATTTCCATCTGAAGAGGACATAGATGCCATAAGGCCCAAGGAACCGCCATGATGGAAGATGACATCAGACCTAGGATTTTCATCAAAGTTCTGATGGACGCTCTCGGCCTCCTGAAAAGTTGCCGAACCGCTGTAATTAATTTCTCTTTCCTTGCAGTCGCCAAGGAGATTTCCAGCTGGTCTGAATCTAGGAAGTAACCAAGAAACTTCCTTTTGGTTGAGGGGACGACTTCTGACTTCTCCCAATTTATGAGCCATCCCAGGCTTTGAAGCAGGGATATGGCAATCTGTAAATGCTGGAGCAGAACAGACACTGACTGGGCTTTTATCAGCCAGTCGTCTAGATAAGGGACCACAAAGAGTCCCTGAAGCCTGAGGGCGGCTACTATGGGAGCTACCACCTTGGTAAAGGTGTGGGGAGCAGAGGAGATCCCGAAAGGGAGGGCCGAGAACTGATAATGCTTCCTGTGGCCGGAAACTATAACCGCAATCCTTAGGAACTTCCTGTGCGGAGGGTAAATTGGCACGTGCAAATAAGCGTCCTTCAGATCTAGGGTGACAAAAACGTCGCCCTGGAGAAGAAAAGAAGAAACTGAGCTTATGGTTTCCATGCGGAACCGTTTTTTTCTGATGAAACGGTTTAGATACCTCAGATCTATAATCATCCTCCATCTGCCTGCTGGCTTTGGAACTAGAAAAACGGGGGAATAAACCCCCAAACCTTCTTCTAGAGAAGGAACTTCTTCTAGAGCTCCTTTGCGGATATACTCTTGAATGGAGCGTTCCAAAATACCTTGCTGAGACGAGGGAAGACGGCGAGTTAAGACGAACCGATCTCGGGGAGGACAGAGAAATTCAATTGCATAACCTCGCTGAATTAACTGTAAGACCCAAGGGTCCTGAATTTTTTCCCGCCAAGCGCTGAGAAAAAGGGAGAGACGACCCCCGACAGGAATTTCGGCCACAGGAAGACAGCTTCTCATGTCAGAAACTGGGCTTCCTTCTATCTTCGGTTTTGGGAAATCTCCGTCCAGAGCCTCTAGAATAATACCTAGAGCCCCTCCGGGACTGCTGACCACGTCGAGGTGAAAAACCTCTGCCGCGGCCAGGGCCAAATCTGCCCCTAAAAGACTGAGGCAAAGTCTTGCCTTTTTTATCAGCCAAGCCTTCTAAAATTTCATCCAGGCTACTGCCAAAGACTCTTCCTGGCTCAAATGGTAAGGCACAAAGGTTATACTTGGAGATAAAATCAGCTCTCCAAGGTTTTAACCATAAGGGTCTCCTCGCCGCCGTGGAAAGTGCCAAGGACTTTGACGCCAGCCTTAATTGATAATGGGAGGCCTCAGCTAGGAATTCTGCCGCCAAAGAAGTCGAAGTTAAGAAGGAAAGTAACTCGTCTCTGGAGACACCAGAATCGATGTCCCTCTCAAGCTGGAGCAAATCAGCCCGTAGTTTGGCTGAAACTTCACATGACGCAACAGCGACAGAGGTCTGAGCAGAGGCCGCTGAGTAGGCCTTCTTGAGAGTACTCTCCATGCGTCTGTCCATAGGATCCTGCAGATTTGCTCCATCCTCAGATGGTACTAGAGTGCGGCGAGATAGCTTGGCTACCGCTATATCCACCTTAGGGGGAGGACCCCACTGATCCAGTTGAGACTCTGTGATGGGGAACAAGGCCTTAAACCTACCAGTAGTTATAAAGGGTTTCTCCGGAAATTTCCACTCTGAAGACATTAACTTTCTTAATGTCTCGTCCACTTGGAAGACCCTAGGCCCTCTATAGGTGGACGTGGAGGCTTCCCCATCAACATCACGGTCTTTAGACCGGATGGACTTCAGCAGCCTATTGACTTTCTCGAGTGGGAAGAGAGGTCTGCTGGTATCTTCAGCGGAGTCATCAGAAGACAAAGTTTCATCCACAACCTGAAAATCTTCGTCCGAGACCCACAAGAGAGGATGTTTTTCAAGACGTGGTCTCTTGGCGATCTGGGAGATATAATTCCGGATCTCCTTGAGAGAGTCCTCCATGTATTCTTTCACCCATATCACAACCTCACGTATGGATGGCTCCTCAGAAGGGGGGCCACGACACTGGCGACAGCGGGTGAATTCGTAGCCGTCAGGCAAGGGAGTCTTACAATCTAAACAGGTTAAATGTTTACACTTGGAGGATTTCTTCCTCCTAAAATCTCCATCACCAGAGCCGGAAGCAGAAGAAGACATCTAAATAGACCACAAAAAGTCACAGACAATAACAATACCAATATTACAAACCGCAACCAGAACCAGAAAGAGAGGGGTACCTTAAGGAGGTCGGTCGTCGCACAAAATGTAGCAACAGCACACGCAATAGACAAATAGGGTAATCTCTGAATCACAGAGGAGAATTCTACTCCTTAGCAATAGGAGAGCCAGAAAATCACAGCCCAACCCAAATGGACTATGGGACATTTTAAAGGCAACCATAAGTGGAGGCGGAGCCAAACACAAAACTAATCCACAATGAAAAAATTCATAGGAAATCATGCAGCAAGGCCAGCGATATGAATCGACCATTCATATAATATATGAACAAGAATGAATAAATATTACTTACCTTCCTGAGATTTATAGCACCAGAACGGGTCAAATGCCATAATGAAACATAGAGGAGCAAAAGCCTAAGTCAGAGGCTCAAACAACAAGCAGCAAAAATCAATTCTATATTTTGCCTTTAAATTTTAAATTTCCAAACTTACCGCACTTTTTTCCGAGAACCGGAAGTAGGCGCGAAGGAGTCCGGCGAAATCCGTCCGCACGGGAACCCGGACACAGAGAAGGGTTCCGGCCGTCGCAAAGTCCGACGTACCCTCCGGGTAGGCCGAAGCCTACCGCCGGCCGAAAAATTACCGACAGAAGCGCTGAGAAGAAGGAACGCAGGCCGGCAACAGAAGGAAACGACCACCTCAAGGTAAGAAAAAACCCCTTAACTCTAGAGAGGTCACAAGAGACCTCCTCCACCTGTCTCACACAGGACCGAAAAAAACACAGGTGAGGGAGGTCTCTCGTGCCCTCTTATAGGGCAGGTTAATAAGCACATTTTTGTGCTAATTAGTTCCACCTGTCCTAAACAACACACAGGGGGAGAAATACCCCATATTGTGCTGCTGTAGGACGTAAGGGAACCGGATTGTTTTATGTGGTTTTCACTGACCCCTCCATTCTATTGGATGGGCCGAGCCGCAAATGCAGGCAGGTACAGGACCTGCTTCATGTTTTCTGGCTCTTCAATTCGGCCCGGACACACAGCTGAAAAAACTACAGCTTGTGGGTATGGGCCCATACTTTAATCCACAATTGCAGATAAAATTGCGGTGGTGTGCATGAGGCTTTACTCTGCCAAATCATCACCTATAGTGTCGGGTTAAAGGGGTGACCGGTTTCTGTTTAGGATAGGCCATTAACCTTAGATCTTGGTGGGGGTGGGGGTGGGGAAGTCTGAACCCTACAGATCAGCTGTACCGAGACCACGCAGCTCTCATAATGTCTATATGCCAGCTTCTGGGCTGCTCACTTGGTGTAGGTACTGCAGCAATGCCCCATAGTATTCAATAGGGCAGCACTAAAACCCACTTCTATAGTCTGTACGGTGACCAAGCATGTAAGCGATAGCAGGAGCCATGTTGCTCTGGTACAGCTGATCTGCAGGGGTCTTGCCATGATTCCTACAAAAGATCGGCATGTTGGCCTGTGACTACTTCACTAATATAAGCCAATGGCGTCGCACTAAAATCAAACATCCCCAGGCCCTCTTTCTTCTGTCGGGTGATTTCAACCATGCCTCTCCATCATCCACACTGCCCAGTTTCACACAGTATGTAACCTGCCACACAAGAGACAACAAAACACTGGACTTGTTCTTTGCCAACGTGAGGGAGGCATATAACTCATCAACCCTACCACCCCTGGGGAGATCGGATCACAACCTAGTACATCTCCGACCTGTGTACAAGCCACTTGTACGTAGAGAACCAGCTGTCACCCGCACAGTGAGGATATGGTCTGAGGAGAATGATGAGGCTCTGAGGGATTGTTTTGACACAACCGCATGGGAAGTTCTGCAGGATTCTTATGGGGAAGATATAGAAGGACTCTCACACTGCATAACAGACTACATTAATTTTTGTGTGGACAACACAGTACCCACAAAAGTGGTGAGGTGCTTCTCCAATAACAAACCATGGATTAACTCTGATATAAAAACACTACTTAAGGAGAAAAAGATGGCATTCAGGACAAGAGATAAGGAGGGGTTGAGGGAAGTACAAAAGGAGCTGAGGCATCAAATCAGGCAGGGAAAAGCCAGTTATAAGGAAAAAATGGAAAAGCAAATGGAAAGAAAAGACATAAGGGGGGTCTGGGAGGGGCTTAAGTCAATTTCGGGTCATAAACAGTCTGTCTGCCAGATTGAGGCAGATGTTAATTGGCTTAATGAACTAAACCTATTCTTCAACAGATTTGATCACACACCAGCTCCTCCCACCCCAGCATGTCCTTCAGCTCCCCCCACCACAATGACTTCTCCCCATGCGGCCACTTCCCAACAGACCAGTAAATCCAGAAATCCGTCTTTATCTGGCCACAGTCTGACCTTCACACGGGCCCAGGTGAGGAAGGAGATGAAAAAGATCAAGGCGAGGAAAGCCGCAGGGCCAGATAACATCAGTGCAAGGCTAATTAAGACTTGCGGGGACCAGCTGTGTGGTATAATTACATATATGTTTAATATGAGCCTGAGGCAGGAAATATTCCCTGAATTATGGAAATCTTCTTGTGTGGTACCAGTTCCAAAGAAACCCCACCCTATGGACCTCAACGACTACAGACCTGTAGCACTGACATCCCACCTGATGAAGATCTTGGAGAGATTGGTTCTCACACATCTCCGCCCTCTAGTGAGCCCCGCTATGGACCCCCTCCAGTTTGCTTATCGGCCGGGCATTGGGGTAGATGATGCCATCATCCACCTTCTGCACAGGGCTCTGTCTCACCTGGAGAAACCAGGGAACACAGTGAGAATAATGTTCTTTGACTTCTCCAGTGCTTTTAACACCATACAGCCCAGGTTATTGAGGGACAAGCTGGGCCTTGCTGGAGTGGACCACCACCTCTCCAACTGGATCCTAGACTACCTCACAAATCGACCTCAATACGTGAGAGCCCAAGACTGTGTGTCAGATACCGTGATCTGTAATATGGGGGCACCTCAAGGTACGATTCTCGCCCCTTTCCTCTTCACACTGTACACTGCAGATTTTAGGTGCAACTCATCCAGCTGCTACCTACAGAAGTATTCTGACGACTCTGCAATAGTGGGTCTCATCACAGATGATGATGACAGGGAGTACAGAGAACTGAACCAGGATTTTGTGGACTGGTGCCACCAGAACCACCTGAAGATTAACGCGGGGAAGACCAAGGAGATGGTGGTGGACTTCCGCAAAGGCAGATGCCCTCCAAATCCAGTGGACATCCTGGGGACGGGCATCGAGATTGTGAACACCTATAAGTACCTGGGTTTGCTCCTTAATAATAAGCTGGACTGGGCAGATCATATGGAGGCCCTGTACAGGAAGGGCCACAGCAGGCTCTACCTGCTTAGGAAACTGAGAGCCTTTGGAATCCGGGGGGCACTTCTTAGGACTTTCTTCAACTCGGTAGTGGCATCAGCCATCTTCTTTGGAGTGGCCTGCTGGGGGAGCAGTATATCAACCAGGGACAGAAATAAACTTGCCAAGCTGATTAGAAGGGCCAGCTCTGTCCTGGGGAGCCCACTGGACCCAGTGCAGGTGGTGGGTGACAGAAGGATACTGTCTGTGGTGAGCTCCATGCGGGAGAAGAAGTCCCATCCCATGCATGAGACTGTGATCGCGCTGAGCAGTACTGTCAGTGACCGACTGCTCCACCCTAGGTGTGAGAAGGAACGCTATCAGAAGTCTTTCCTCCCCACCGCGGTTAGGCTGTACAACCAACACCGACCTAAGCGGAGATCATTACACACAGAGAACTGAAATATCTCTCTGCCTGTTATATCCCCCCCCCCCCCCCCGCTACGTCCTATCTGTCTGTCTGCTATTAATGTAATGCCTCTCACCTTGGAACATTCCTGTACATGTTGTATTTGTATTTGTATCTGCTTATCTATCTTAGCTGCTGTAACACACTGAATTTCCCCATTGTGGGACTATTAAAGGACTATTATTATTATTATTATTATATATATATATATATATATATATATATTAGTCTCTTAGGTCATAATGTGACCCCCGGTCACTTACCTTAGTGAGGGAGTCGCAGGGCGACACAATGAGGTTTGGGCATGTGCCAGGAGTCACCGTGTAGTCCTAGCTAAAGTAGGCAGACGTCCTATTGACAAGGCCAATGGTGACGCCAAGCAGCAAAGTCAAGCTCTTTGGAAAAGAGGAACTGCTATTTGATGGAGAGTGCAGGTAGTTACTAAGACAGACCCGTCTGGGGGTGACGGCAGAACCTGCTGGATTATCAGAGTCCCAGATTACTGGATTACATGTAATGGGAAAAACAAAAACAAAAATGCAAGAAACAAAACAATTTTATTCCATTTAACAAACTTTTAGATAAAATATTGTAAAACTTTCTCTCCCGAGTCATGTGATACCCCCCCCCCATTATGTATAACCAGCAATCTGCACACACAGAGATGAACACGACGCACAAGTGTGAACAGATGCAACAAGGAAATATGTACACAACATAAAACAACTCCACACACTACAGCCTCATACACACGGCCGAGTGTGCACTCTGAAATTAATATAAAAAAACTGGACCCCTTGGCCTGTATACTCCATCGTGTGCATGAGGTTCTAAAAGTTACAACAAGCTGAAAAGTGCAGCACTTTTATAAAATACTGAACCGGCCCTTTAAAAGGAAGGGATATTCCAGGCTTATTAAATGAAAACCTATCCTTAGGTGAGGTCATCCATTGCCAATTCAGGACCTCCCCCCCCCCCCAAACGGATCAGGTGTTTGAAGGGACTGCAGCGTTCAGGTGAGTGCTGCAGCCTCTTCACTTAATACCAAGCACAGCGCCGTACGTTATAGAGTGGCCGTGCTTGGTATTGCAGCTCAGACCATTCACTTGAACAGGCCATGTGACCGATGAACGTGACATCACATGGCCTGTGAAGAGGATGAGGCGCTGAGACTACTGCATCTGGGTCAAGCAGCTGATCTGTGGGGGCCCCAGTCATTGGACCCCTCCCATTGATAACCTATACTAAAGGATAGGTCATCAATTAATTAGTCTGGAAACCCCTTTAAGAGATAAGTACTCGCCACAGAGCACTCCAGCTGCGCTCAGGGCCCGGCTCTTACCTATCAGATATAGAATAAAACATTAAAAACTCCAACAAAGCGACGCAAAGATCATTATCTGTTCTAGCAGCGAACAAGAGGCAAAGTGCAACAAACCAGCAGCTCGCCGGCCACTGAAAGACTACAACTCCCAGCAGGCTGGATGGGGACTACTGCGCCCAACAAACTGATAAACATCTAACTGAGGAAGTTGTACACCAGGAAGTCCGGCACCCCGCAGTAGGAGCTGGCGAAGAGCTTCCCGTCCGGTGTCGGGTCTGAGAAGGCGATTTCATCGGTGGTCAGGTGAGAGCCGTAAATGAAGGAACTCCTGAAAGACAAGAGGAAGACGTGAAGATGGGAAATACTGCACATAACCAACGGAGGGCGCTAGGGGCGTCTTCAGCACCACAGCCTTGTAGTGTAGGGCAGGGTCTGACCACCAGTCCTGGGAATATTGGGGATACCTAGTCCTCATTCCTAGCAGAGAAGCAGCAGTGGCGCCGCTTCTCCACCAGGGGCTGATACTCCCCCCCCGCTTTCAGTGAAGATCAGCGGCGCCCCCTCACCTCACAGAGTCCACCAGCCGGCTGGCAATGTTGTTCCTCCTCATCGGGGCAAACACCCAGATCCTGCTGATGCCGCAGATGGCCGGCTGAGGTTCAGAGGAGCAGCGCCAGGCCCGGTGCCGCTCCAGCACAGACGTGGACTCGCTCTCAGGAGATGGCGGCTCAGCCAGGACACGGAACGCCTGCAAAAACCAACACAAACCGCAACATGAGACCCGCACGACCTGGGAGGAAGAGTTATAGGTCTCAGACATGTCAGGCTGGGAACACATCAACTATTGGAATTATTGGTAACTATGTCATGTAAAGCCCCAAAGCCCATGTTAGAGCATAAATACAATCTGCACTTGTAGTCCGGCATCACATGAGGAGAGATTGCTGGGATTTTCAGCAGTCTCATTACACTTACCTTTAGCTTATTTACAGCCTCCAGGCCTATGTTAGAGCATACCTGTTATCTTTATATTCTCAAGGCCTATGTTAGAGCATGCCTATATCTATACAGCCCTCACACCTATGTTAGAGCATAACACTTGTAGTCCTTACCTTTAGCTTATTTACAGCCTCCAGGCCTATGTTAGAGCATGCCTATATAATGTTTATATCCTCCAAGCCTATGTTAGAGCAGGACTCCATCTTTACAGCCCTCACACCTATGTTAGAGCATGCCTATATCTTTACAGCACCAAGGCCTATGTTATAACATGCCTCCAAAATATTCTGGACTATTATACACTGCCTTGGTCTGGCACCACATTATGTCTGAACTATTGGAATTTTGCTTCAGTATAATCCTTCTGATATCCGGTTTGTTAAGTTATATATAGACTTTAAGCCTATGTTATAGCAGACTGCTGTATTATTCTGAACAGGTGGAATTCCTTTGATACGTATATATGGTAAGTTAACATCACAGGCGCTGGACTACTGGAATTTTGCTTTAATACAATAAATCTATCAAGCTAGTAACATTATATACAGCCACCAAGCCCATGTTATAGCATGCATCTAATGCCCTTCCGGATTACATCAATGCCAGATCACCAGACTATCGCACTGCACATTTCGCTGGACTATTAGAATAGTCTTCCAGTATATACCACGGATAGCTTGCCAGTTCACCCCTGTACAGCCGTTACATGCCTATGTTATAGCGGGGGTCACATGATCCAATGTTATGAACAGATTAGAATGTAGTGTTGTTCCTCAGTGTATGGCAGGTGGAGATAATGGGGGTGGCACTGTGCAGTATTATAGGGGGCGCTGCGCAGGTACCTGTCTGATGGGCTCAGCGATCAGGCACCCCACGATCTTCTTATCATTGGTCACATACAGGTAAGTGCGGGTCCTGCTGGGAGAATTCAGGCTCGTCTGCTGGAAGCCGAGCTCCGCGTCCACCAGTTCTCGCACCTCCTCTGCCTACAAGTGACAAACCAAAAATTGTCATCATTTAAATTAGATAAAAAGTTTCCTCCAGTCACATCCAAAGCTGCACTCAAAGTTGTACTGGCTGCTCAAAAGTTCATTATTTTACATTTAGAAGTTTCCTCTAGTCACATCCAAAGCTGCATTAAAAAAAATTCTACTGGGTGCTCAAAATTTTACTATTTAAATCTAGACAAAAAAAGGTCTCCTCCAGTCACATATAAAGCTGTGCTCAAAATTATAGGGGCCACTTATGAAACAGAAGTCAGTCTAACTCCACTCGATCAGTCATGTAACTGAGAAGCGCCAATTGATGCATTGCAGTGGAAATCTGAATGCAGCTTTAGGCCTAAATAGAGGAGAGGACATTTTGGAATTCTAGAGGAGTGAGAATTTACAAAATTCACATTTTATGCAGATTCTAACTAAAAACGTTTCCTTATTTCATGCAGAGCAAATATCATTACATTATGTCTTATACTCCAGTTACATCCAGAGCTGTAGTCAAAATTCTATCAGCTGATATTTGCATTTTATCTTAAGTGTACTCCAACTGGGCATGCTCAGTACAGCAGGAAGTGGAGTTCATACATTCTGAGCAGACTAGTGAATGCAGCTCTGGATGTGACTGGAGTATTAACATGATGTAATCCAGGATCAGTTAGCAAAGGTATAATTATACTAAATCTGTTAATCCAGGATCCCCAGGCCCCTCCCATCTGTGGGCACTTTCCTTACCTTTCTCAGGGCGTATTTTGGATCTTCAGGGCAGATCATCAGGATTTTTCCGTCCCAGAATTCGGCCACAATCCGCTCTTTCTTCCAACCCTGTGAAGCGGAAGAGATAAAAAAAACACTAAAACAAGATAAAAAGATGTGGTGGAATGAAAACTCTTTCACCGAGCTCTTTTCATCATTCAACAGCTGCTGCTCCACTGATTCTGGCGCAGTTGGTATTTTTTTTCTAGCCCCCACCATTCCTGAGCAATCAAAGCAGTTAATTTTGGTGCCTTATATGCTGACTAGACTCCCTAATGTCAAGTGGGTGATGTAAGGCAGGAGCAGGAAAGGGGGCATGGCTCAGAACTCTCACACTGTCATCCTCTGATTGGAGCTCTGAGTCACTCCCCCTTCCTGCTCCTGCCTTACATCACCCACCTGGTATTAGAGAGTCTAGTTAACACAGACACCAAAACTAACAGCACTGATTACTTGGGAATGGTGGGAGCTAGAGAAAAAATTCCAACTGCGCCAGAATCAACGGACGAAACAGCATGAATTGGAGGAGGGGGTGAAAGGTCCTCTTTATAGGGATCATCCACCTCCTCTTGCTGTCAATGACTGTCATCCTTGTTTAGATCCAGAGCACCCTCTTAACCTGGTACTGCCCACACAGTTGCAGTCTGTTATAATACTGTCAGATATATTCTTACCTACGGCATACACTGCAACAAACCCTCAGCTGTGAGAATTTAGATTGCAACAAAATTGGGAGGAATTGAAATACGAGGCTGCAGAATGATTCTGCCCCCTACAGGCCAAGGAGAGAGGGTCCTTACCACATAGCGGATGCTCTCCAGTAGCCGCTGGTGATACTGCACGTGCTGAGCCTCATCCTCTAGACTGGCCGCGGAATAGATCATCCCGCAGGTGCTGCACGACACCGGACCAAAGTGCTTCTGACCTGCATCCTGCACAGAAAGATTTTGAAATGAACATTTGCAGCACAGAGTATTTCAGGAAAACAGTGTGTTGATCTTATGGGAGGTCATAAAAGTATAAGGGACAAAATACACAGCAGCACAGAGGATTTCAGGAGAGGAATGTGCTGATTATATCGGAGGTTACAGACAGAGTTACATAGTAGAAGGAGCACGGTTCTCCAGCAGCACAGAGGATTTCAGGAGAGGAATGTGCTGATTATATGTGAGGTTACAGAGTTACTTAGTAGAAGGAGCACGGTTCTCCAGCAGCACAGAGGATTTCAGGAGAGGAGTGTGCTGATCTTGTGGGAAGTTATGGACAGAGTTACAGGGACTTCAGAAGCACAGAGGATTTCAGGAGAATTAAGCTATTATAAGACGTCAGACTTACAATGATCAGCTGATCCTCGGATACTTTGTTGACGTCTTTCCTCTTGCTCAGTTTTTGCACTTTGTTTAGGGCAGACGGCACATTGACCGGAGTACTGGAGCAGACCGGGGACGTCAGCGCCCCTCGCAGGACTAAGGGTCTGAGGAGGAATGAAGTAAATGTCACAGGTAATGTAAGAATATGCACAAAGATTCATAGAAGTCCAGTAATAAGAAGCGCAACACATGAAATCCTGACTGACCGTTTCTTTGTGAGGGCCGGAGTGCTGAAGATGGGGTACACTGTGGGGTCTGCAGCAAAAAAAAAGATGGAAAACAAATAAGAGCAGAAAAATAAAAACAAAAAATATTTTTTTTTATCAAGCAGCAAAGCCGCCCTACTTCTATTCTGACACTTCTCGGGCACCACCAATATCTACTTCCTGTTCCCTCTTGACACACAGGAAGTGACTGATCAGCCAATCACTGACCCCAGTGGTGATCCGTAATGGGCAGAGCGGTATTTCCTGTTTGTGAAAGGGAGTCTGTCATCAGAACCCATCATATCACCCCAACATTCTCACTACAGAGCGTACCCCCAGCAGTACACGTACCACAGGTTGAGAACCACTGATTTAGAAACACTTAAAGGGAGTGTGTCAGCAGCCGCCAGCCTATCAACCCAGCCCTGCAGATAGATAGGTTAGGGTCACCTGAATCAAATGCAGTTTCCCCCTTGTGAATCGGGGCCTCCGTTGCCGAGATATCGCTGTTTTTGTAAATAATTTTGAGTGACCAGGGCGCCGCCATTACTCCAGAGCTTATTTGCATATCAACAAAACCGGCGATATCTCAACAACGGGGGCAGCGATTCACAAGGGGGAAACACTGTATGATTCAGATAACCCTAACCTATCTACCTGCAGGGCTAATTTGATGTCCCGAGTTCTTGTGACACAATCCCTTTAAGAGAGAGCAGCAGGGGATGGGTACAGTAAGCATTTTTAATTAACCCATCCTGAGCCGTTTATTAGAAATTTCTACCTACAGGAATACCCTTCCTTTGTTTACAGCGCCTCCTGCGGCCGTTACCTTTTTTC
Organism: Leptodactylus fallax; assembly: GCA_947044405.1. Taxonomy (NCBI): domain Eukaryota; kingdom Metazoa; phylum Chordata; class Amphibia; order Anura; family Leptodactylidae; genus Leptodactylus; species Leptodactylus fallax. The sequence continues at coordinate 4,096,636 of CAMRHE010000181.1, forward strand.
TCCGATGATTTCACTATAGGGTCGTCGGCGTCAAACAGAATCGCAGATTCACCGCCAGATCCCTACGGAGAAAAAAAAAAAAAAAAGTAAACAATCCGCAGTGTGCTGGGGTGACAAATTACAATTCAAAATATATAAGTATAAAAAAAAAAAAAAAAAAAAAAAACAGTACAAAAATAAATAAAATGACCCCCACAAATTCAAAGAGAATAAATTCAAAACAATTTAAAAAAAAAAATTGAAATAATTCAAATAAAATAAAAAAAAAAACTTCGCAAAATAAAATAACGTAAAAAAACATCAGCACATCCAAGTGGTTACAATGATGTCACACTACCCAAAAAGTTCTTTGCCCGACAACCCCCATCATGTGCCCCTCCCACAGGCCGCCACCCCTTTAATTTGTTGTCTTACCTCTGAGCGGGAGCCATCTTGTTGTGGGCCGGGACTACTCTTTGCCTTTGCATCTTCCGGACTCTTCTTCACGTTGGCCCCTTGGTGGCGCTCACTCTCGCTTTCCACCCCAACAGGGCTCCAAGATTGCGTGTTACCCTTCAGGCCGGAGCCACCCGCCATCTTCCCACCTGGCATCACCGTTGGCGCCGCGCTCTCTTTTATGGGTCTGAACGAAGATTTAGAAGATGCCGGAAACTTGATGTGGGCGGGGGGCCGCTTGAGCGCAGAATGCGGCTTCCTGCTGGTGGCGAAGAAGGCTGCGCCTACGGTCAACCTCGGCCTTGGTTTCATCTTCAGCCCCAAGATGGCGCTTTTCAGAACATTCGGCTCTTCGGGTGACGTTTGGGTCGGCTCTGGACTCGACACGACTGAGCCTCCACTTTTCGGGGGCGGGGGACTCTTACTTTTGGGTGCCCCAGTTTTTGGCGTTTTTTTCAGCGCCGTGGTATTTCCAGTCGACTTCCTTTTCTTTACGGTCGCCGGCTTCTTTGTCCTGGTGAATTTAGAAGGTTCCTTGCCGCCATATTTCTTCACCGGAGGCGGAACCTCTCTACCGCTCCGCCCCTTACTCTCGTTGATCAGCTTCCGATCGATCGGCGTCACGTACACGCTCTCCTTCTTATAGAAGGACCTTGCCGGTACCTTGGGGGAGGAGCCAGGTGAGAAAACGTAAGCGTCCATGACGCTGCGCTCTGGCAGTTGGGGCGACACAATAAGCTTCCGGGCGACGCTGCTCTTCGGAGGAGACGCCGCCATGTTCTCCTTCTCTTTGGGGTCCTGGATGGTCGTGTAGCTCGGTGTTGGCGATCGGTTCATGACGTTGCCACGATTCGGGTTCCAGGACTTGAGCGGGGACAGGATGACGCTGCAATCCACGATTAACTTCTTGACTGGCGTTCCGAAGGATGAACAGCGACTGCGGGAGAGAGAAGATACCGATACGTCAACAACCTTCCAATAGTCCGGCACCTGATAATCCGAAACATGACATGTAAGAACAGTAACAGGTCTGGATTATCGGATGCCAGGCGACCGTCATTGTGGACATTACTCTGGACTATCGGAAGTCGCCTGATACGGAAGAAAGCCCAATAGTCCGGCACCTGATAATCCAGAATAATCCGAAACATGACAAGTAACAACAGTAACAGGTCGGGATTATCGAATGCCAAGCGACCGCCATCCTCGGACATTATTCTGGACTATCAGAAGTCACATGATACTCCAGAAAGTCCAATAGTCCGACACAAAGGATACACATATAACATAATACATAACAGGATAATATATAAAGTACAAATTCCTATTGTCCGGCATCTGATAGTCCGGAAATCTCCTGTTCCTCGCCCCTTAAAGGGGTGTTCCTGTCTCCCTTGGATTGGTCTGACAACTACTGTCAGCCTAGGCAGGCGCTGGAGCTCCTGTAGTGGCTGCGCCTGGTACTGCACATAGTATAATAGGCCACATTAGCCTGCAGTACCAGGCACAGCCACTACAGAAGGAGGGCGCTGTGACCGGTCATATTACATCACATCTCAATACAAATCCGTCACAGATTTCCATCATGTCCGCTTTTCACCTTACACTCCTATAATCCGGCATCGCCGCTCGCAGAATTACCACCGTGTCTGTCACCAGAAACCGCCACCCAGCTTTCCGCAGACCCTGCACGGCCTCACTATAAATTTATATCACATTTCTGACACATATGAAAATTCTGTCAACCAGAAATCAGGGAAAAATGTGACATTTTCTGTAATTTTTTTTAAAAAATTCTGGTTTTAGGACATCGGTGATTTCCACGCGGTGACTCCAGGCCGGCGCGGTCACATGACAGCCACTCCCAGAAGTTTTTGGGGACTGCTGCTATTTTTGTGTTTGATTTCTATTGGTCTATACATAGAATGGCGCCAGCGGTCGTCTGTGCTCGCCATTTACACGAGGAGACAGAATTCCAGACCATCGGATGCCGGATTATGGGAATGGTGACAGGGACAAGATCCAAACCTCATGGACCGGGCACAGCACTCTCCTCCTACCCAGCATGCAGTGCGGCAGTGACACAGGTCATGTGACCTCCCCCGCGGCCTGCTGGGACATGTAGTGCTTATGTATATGCCTGTACCGGGCCGGATTAGGGAATCCTCTGGATTATGTGTCACCTGCACCTGTTGTGGAACTACAACTACCAGCATGACTCGACCCCCTGTAGTCTATGGCTGACTACTGTGGCCCCTGCTCACAGGCCCGGGGGCCCCCACTGCTACCTGGAGCCAACCTGCTGCTAGGTGCTGCCACCTGGCGGCCGCGGCGGTCACTGCAAGCGGTCTATTATATAACCTGCCTAGAATATTGGTCTATATAATAAAGGTGCGATAGTCTGCAGCTCCAGAGCGCCCCCTGCAGGTTATCACTACTAGTGCACCACAATATACTACATGCAGCAGTATACAGGCAGACACCCCGGGTAATATAGAGGGGCTCAGCCTCAGACCCTAATCTTACTCTACACCCGGATCCTGTGACACACGCCCGCTCTCACCCGTCCCCACTGACGGAGCTCTGCTTCCTCTTCCTCGGTGTCCGGGCGGCCATGCTGCGGTAATTTTCGGGCTGAGCGGGTGATCCCGGTGCGGACAGCGCTTCAGCTGGAGAGATTTGCCGCCAGACTGTTCAAACCCCAGTCCAGACCCGACATGCACCGCGTTCAGACAGGGACGAGCCGCGCGATCCCGACTCTGCTCGCTCCCGACACACATCGGGAGCGAGCGGTGCAAGTGCGGTAGACTGCCGCCAGAGGGCGATCAACCCGGTTTACATAATTGAGACTGCAATAACAAGTTTATACACCAGAGGGCGCTCCGTTTCAATTTACATTCATCTGTAGGACCTCGAGCGCCCTCTGGTGTACAAATAGCATATTGTAGATAAAATGATCTAAAACATACGGCGGGCCATCTAGTGTATAAATAACATATTGCAGCTCTAATCATTTAAAACACGGAGCGCCCTCTAGTGTATCATTAGCAAATTGCAGGTCAAATCATGTCGGTAGAGAAGATAGATCGATAGATGAGAGTATGGGGTGTAGCCAGGGCTGGTTTTAGACAAAGTGGGGCCCTGGGCAAAATTAAAAGCGGGGCCCCAAATGCTGATATGCAAACAACACCATCGTCTTCCAGTGGCAACCCCTATAATAACGCCTCCTTTTTGCAAACAAAAAAGTAATAAGCCCCATTTTACCACACACAATTCAAATGAGCACCTTTGTACCACCTAATAGATTTTTGCACCCAGTCATCAGTTATTATAGCGCCTCCTTATAAATAATAGTCTCTGCTTATAAATAATATTACACCTTTATCAGTAATAACTCCCTTATAAATGATAAATAGTGCCCTGTATCAGTAATATTCCCCCTTATCAGTAACAGACACCCCGTAAAAATAATACTGCTCCCTTATTAATAATAGCGCCCTCATAAATAATAGTTACCCTTATAAATAATAATCCCCATTATCACTAATAGCCCCCTTTATAAATAAGCCCACTTAACAATTATACCCCCCTTATAAATAGTTCCCCTCTTATAAATAATAGCTCCCCCTTATAATGGATGCCTTATATATAATAGTTCCCCACTTATAAATAATAGCCCATCTTATAAATAATAGTTCCCCCTTATAATAGCCCCCTCATACTTAAGTTTCCCAATTATATATAGTAACCCACCCTTATATATAATAGTTCTCCATTATACAGTGTCGGACTGAAGGGCCTTAGGACCACCAAAGGAACTTGTTCTGGGGCCCCACCCAACAGCTTCCTGCTAATAGCCTACACCGCGGCTCCGTCACTGAAGTCTTACATATGTGCTGACTATCTGGTGTTACTTAGTATGTTCCCAGTATAGTCAGCCCCTATAGCACTGTGCAGGCCCCAATAACTCCAGGGCCGGTTCATGCACAGTACTGTATGGGGAATGACATGGAGCACTACACGTATGTGCAAGATTATAGTGAGGGAGCTGTGATGCAGACATAGCACACAGGGTTGCCAGCAGGAATTGTGACCCCCCCCCACAGTATAATGCTCCACATGGTATATAATGCTCCACAGTATAAAATGCTCTCCTGAGCCCTCCAGTTTCCCCACATGGTATATAATGCTCCACAGTGACCCCACACAGTATAAAATGCTTCCCTGAGCCCCCCATAGTGGCCCCACATGGTATGTAAGGCTCCACACAGTATTATACTCCACAGTGGCCCCACACAGTATACTACCCCTTAGTAGCCCCAGACAGTGCTATATGCTCCCCAGCAGCCCCACACAATATAATATGCTCCATACAGTATAATATGCACCCCACAATGCCCCCAGTATAATGCTCTACAATGGCCCCACAGAGTATCATATGCTCCCGAAAAGCCCCACACAATATAATACACTCCACAATGGCCCCACACAGTATAACAGGCTCCCCACACTGTCCCTTCCCCCAGTATAAAGCTCCACAGTGGCCCATAGTATAACATGCTCCTCATAGGGCCCCCGCTAGTATAATGCTCCACAGTGCCCCCTCCAGTATTTTGCTCCACAGTGGCCCCACGCAATATATTATGGTCCCCAGAGCGTCCCCCCAGTATAATGTTCCACAGTAGGCCCCACGCAGTATAATATGCTCCCCAGAGGGCCTCCTAGTATAATGCTCATTAGTCCCCCCGAATAATGCCCCATAGTGGCGCCACGCAATATAATATTCTCTGCTGATGGCCCCCCCAGAATAATACTCCACAGTGACCCCACTCAGTATAACATGCTCCAGAATGGCCTCCACACAGTATAATAAACTGCACAGAGAGGTTTCCCCAGTATAATACTCCACAGCAGCCCAAAACAGTATAATATGCTCTCCAGAGCCCCCCCCCCCAGTATAATGCTCCACAGTGGCCCCACACAGTATAATATACTGGGGGGCCCCTCTGGAGAGCATATTATACTGTGTGGGGAAACCGTGGAGCATTATACTGGGGGGGGCTCTGGAGAGCATATTATACTGTGTGGGGCCACTGTGGAGCATTATACTGGGGAGGGAGCCCTCTGGAGAGCATATTATACTGTGTGGGGCCACTGTGGAGCATTATACTGGGGAGGGGGCCCTCTGGAGAACATGTTATATTCTGTGGGGCCTCTATGGAGTAATATAAAGTGGGGGGGGCTCTGGAGAGCATGTTATATTCTGTGGGGCCACTTTGGAGCATTATACTGGGGGCCCCTCTGGAGAGCATATTATACTGTGTGGGGCCACTGTAAAGCATTATACTGGGGGGCCCCTCTGGAGAGCATAATGCTCCAAAGTGGCCCCACATAATATAACATTATCTCCAGAGCCCACCCCACATTATAATTTTCCACAGAGGCCCCACAGAATTTGACATGCTATTCAGAGGGCCCCTTCCCCAGTATAATATGCTATCCACAGGGGCCCTACAGTGCTATTATTATATTATATTCTGGGGTCTCTTCAGACCCCAGAGTATAATAATCGAAGGCCCGGGGGAGTTGAGGGAAAATAACAAACAGTTATACTTACCTTGCCTTACCTCTCCTGGGCCTCCTCGTGCTGCTCCGCTATCTCCGCCGGTGCTGGCTTCTTCTTCTCTGCGGCTGACGTCACGCGTTGTGGACGTCACCGCTGAGGCCTGTGATTGGGCCTCAGCGATTACGTGAGGCACGCTGTTAGCACGCCCCACGTGATCGCTACGGCTGAGGCCTGGCCTCAGCGGTGATGTCCGGAACGCCAGAAGATGACGTCGGTCGCAAGGACAGGTGAGTAAAAATGTTTGTTATTTTTACTCACCACGGAAAGGGGCCCTGCGGTCCCTTTCTGTTATTGATTTGTCCGGGCCTGACTCCGGGATCCGGAGTCATCTGGTTCCGGATCCCGGGGGCCCCTTTGGGGACGGGGCCCTGGGCAATTGCCCAGTTTCCCCCCCGAACGCCGGCCCTGGGTGTAGCTATGGGGGGGGGGGGTGTAGCAGTAGCAGTCACTACCAGGCCCTGGACCCTGAGGGGGCCCTAAATATATCACTATTCTAAATGGCACCAGGTAGGGGCCCCATTACAGATTGTGCTTCACATTATGCATCTGGATGGGTGATAGATAAGTGTGAGACAGTTCTTAGAAAGACAGATAATAAAATTATATTTGATAGATAAGAAAGAGAGATATTAGATGCAATGGATGATAGATAAGATGGATATTAGGTAGATAGATGGATCAATAAATAGCAAGAGACGGATAGATGTGTAATAGATGAGAAAGGTATAAGAGAGAAAGATCAACATAGATAGATATGAGATGTCTGATTACTGTGCTTTGACTGTAACGAGCCGTGCACCTGTGCTCATCACATGACCCTGGACCATATATCACATGACCCTAGACCATATACTGTATCACATGACTATGGTCTGATGTTTATCCACTGCAGGTAAGGAGACTGAATGACAGCAAGCAGAGAGGGATAATACAGAAAGTATATTGGAGAATTGTACAACTTCTTATTATACAAATGTAGCCCTATTTGGGGGGGGGGGTATGAGTATTATCCCTCCCGCAACAGACTCTGGCGCTGACCTGTGTGTATAATGGGACCTGAAGCCTTCGCTGAAGGGAAGAGTGGGAACATATGTAAGAGACAGCCAATGTTGTCCTAAGCTTCATTTGTCTGTATAAACTGTTAATGTTGAATGTATTTCTGTGATTCTGTTCCTTTAAGACAGCAGCCATTGTAATTGTGACATGATGCTGGAGTGACTCCCCCCCCTTTTATGTCAGCTTGCCTGTTCTGCAGACAGAATGTGAGCAGAGAAGCAGGAAGTGACGAGACAGAGAGCAGCAGCCATCTTAGCAAGTGTTGTATTGAACTGGTGTGGAGATTTTTCTGTACAGCTAAGCTGTATCTTGGTCCAGAGACAAACAGAGTGTAAAGAGACAACAGGACTAGTGAGTCCACGTGAAAGGAACTGTGCTCAGTGGCTGATCAGTGAGACTGACATTGTGACTGTGTATATGGATACCACAGATAGAGACTCGCAGTGCTGTTGATGTACTGGACAGCACCTGCTAAACCCCGGCTTACATCCCAGCTCAGTGTATGGATTCGGCAGGACTGTCAGTGTGCTGAGTGGAATCTGCTGTTGGATTACATTGCATTCATTGGGTTTCCCTGTTAAAGAGGACTTCATTTCTCCCAAGATCCTGATAACAGTGAGGAGAGGACGTTTCACTATAAAAGAAAGGAACGACTTTGGGCCCCACCGCGCGCTTCTACAGACTGTAAGCGGTCCACCTGGACCACTGGGGAAAAGGGGGTGCACCCAAATGTGATGTCAGGGTCAGTTAGGGATAGTTTTGAGTATATTGTTCATTCAGTGTCCATACTGCAGAATTGGACAGAGTAAAAGTAGAAACCATTGCAGAATTTGCCTTGAAATTGTTCATGCTATATTGTATATTTTGCTTGTCTTTATCCCTGTCATTTTACCTTCAAATAGCCTTTATTAACTTATAGTAAATATATATTCTTTTCTTGAACTACCGCGTGTGCGTTCATTTCTGGTTGCGGAGACCAAACCACCTGCCTTGCTCTCGGTTCACAAATTGGCGTAGTCGGCAGGATCCGCTTACCAGAATGGACGGTGACGCACCCGTTCGGGAGAATGGTGCTGGAGGAAGAATGCCAGCAGGGGCTATAATGAGTCAGTTAGCTAAATTTGATGGCAATAATATGTCAGTGAGTATGTGGGTGGAACAGATACGAATGATACAGCGAATGTACCAGACCGCACCAGAAGTACTAGTAGAGCTAGCAATATTGACATTACAAGGGGATGCTAAGACCACGGTGATATTGAGGCCATTTGAACAAAGGCAGACATTTGAGCAAGTAGTCCAGATTCTAGAAACCATTTATGGAGAAACTGCATTGCTGGGGTCTCTGCAGGCTCGGTTCTTCCAGAGGGTACAACAGGAGAATGAAAGCCTTCCCCAATATGCAAATGCCCTACAAGAACTGCTCCGAGATATTCAAGTGAAGGAAAGAGGGGGCTCGCCAGCCTTCTGTAACCCTGATCGGACTCTCCGTGACCAGTTTGTCCTGGGGATACGTGACGGCAGTTTAACTGTGACTATGCAGGATTTTATACGACGAGAGACTGATGCTAAATTCCATGATGTACAGGTAGAGGCCATCTCCCGTGCCAATAGTATGTTCCCGAAGCCCCAGACCGCAGTTGGAGTTACTTTGTCACAGGGGGCTAGTTCTGGCTCAGAGACAGTAGAAAAGGGGACGGTTAAAGAAATTCTCACAGTAATGCAGAAACTGCAAGAGCAAATGGAACACTTGCACACCCGTTGTGATGAACATTCTATGAAAATTGCAGACTTCCAGAAAACTGGAGGTGAAAGGGTGAGCCGTCCATACCCAGAAAATCAGAATCACCCACCACCCCGCTGGAGGGATGAGGATAGGACCTACCGAAGGGGTCCAAATCAGTTAATGCAGTGCTCAGGAGAAATCGAAGGGGCTTACCGAAGGGGCCCAAACAGATGGCCAGAACGACGGGAGATACGCTGCTGGGAGTGTGGACGGATGGGCCACGTTGCTGCTAGATGTCCAGAGCAGCGACAAACTTATGAGAGACCGCCGTTAAACTGAAGTCCCCTGCTGCTGTAGGGCGTGTAGTAGGGGAGACTGACAAGGAAACTATGTGGGGAGAATGCCCTAATGATGACCTGATCGCTGCAAGTCCTGTTATACAGGTGGAAATGGAGGGTATTCCGGTTACCGGGATGATTGACACGGGTTCCCAAGTAACGACCTTGAGTAGAGACTGTTATGAACGGTACTTCCAGCAACATGTGAAATATGATCCCCATACATTCGTACGAGTGGTCGCAGCTAACCAGTTACCAGTTCCAGTCGTGGGAGTGGCCTGGATGAATGTCCGGGTATGTGGCCAAGATCTAGGTAGGAAAGGCATTGTGGTGGTACAGGAGTCACATGAAGTAAAGGTCCCTGTCATTTTGGGGATGAATGTGTTAAAAGAATTAGATCAGATCCTCTTTGAAAAGAAAGGTCACGGTTATTGGAAAGAAACCACCACCCATCGGCCTACTCAAACAGCTTTCCAGCGGCTGATCCGGACATGTGGCTTACAGAAAAGTTCGGATGCGCAGCGTCCTCTGGCTCGAATTTCAGTTCCTTTGCATACAAAAGTTACACTGCCACCCAGTCGGGAGACAATAGTGTCTATGCCCGTAGGCACCTGTCGGAAACTAGAGGGCATAGCTGTGTTGGTAGAACCACTGCAGGCAGCCGAAGGAGGTGTTGATCCGCTAGTGGCCCGTTCCTTGGCAATAGTTCGCAATGGAAGAGTACCACTTCGATGTGTAAACACTCAGGACCAGAGTGTGGACCTGACCCCAGGGAGGCAGCTGGCTAACATCTATGTGACTCCGGAGGAAGTAAGGAAAGTAACTCCAATGCAGCTGAAGCCGACTGAAAGGGATGAGTGGACCGTAACTGTGTCCATGGGAGAAGATGAGGAACCCACCTCTGAATGGAATGGCCGTGCAATTCGAGAACAGATGAAGATGGATGCAAGTTCATGTTCTCTGGAATGTGTGCAGAAGGTAGATGAACTGTTGTGGGAGAACCGAGCCGCCTTTTCACGGTATGCTGAAGATTTTGGATGTACCACAGGGATCTACCATGAGATTCCCACAGGAGACACCCCTCCAATTAGAGAGCGCTACCGACAAATTCCTCCACAGTTGTATCAGGAAGTAAAAGAACTGTTAGCTAAGATGCTACAGGGTGGGATCATCCAAGAAAGCCAGAGTCCCTGGGCAGCTCCTGTGGTGTTAGTAAGAAAAAAAGATGGGTCCATCCGATTTTGCGTAGACTATCGGAAGTTAAACGCTTGCACCGTACGAGATTCCTACCCCTTGCCACGGATTGAGGAGTCCCTCTCAGCGCTGGGGAGAGCCCGGTACTTCTCCTCACTAGATCTGGCTAGTGGGTATTGGCAGGTGCCGATGGCCACAAAAGACAAGGAGAAGACGGCATTCATCTTGCCCATGGGACTATACGAATTTAACCGGATGCCCTTCGGGTTGACAAATGCACCCGGAACGTTTCAGCGGTTGATGGAGAAATGTCTCGGTGACTTCAACTTTGAGTTCACTCTCATCTACTTGGATGACATTATAGTGTATTCTGCGACCTTTGAAGACCATCTCCACCAGTTGGGGCAAGTATTTCGAAGATTGCGGGAACATGGGCTCAAATTGAAACCCAGTAAATGTCGGTTGTTCCAATCTGAAATTGATTACTTGGGTCACCGCGTATCAGGAGAAGGGGTGAGACCATCAAGAGACAAGATAGCGGCTGTTCAAGATTGGCCAATACCGACTACCCTGCGAGAAGTGAGGGCGTTCCTTGGAGTAGCCGGTTACTATCGACGGTTTATTAAGGATTTCGCCAAGGTAGCAGCACCACTTAATGCTCTCCTACGAGGCACATCCGGTGGTCCAAAGAACCGGTCCATGAAGTGGGGACCTGAACAGGAACAAGCCTTCCAGGCATTAAAGGATGCACTGACAACAGCCCCAATCTTGGCATATGCTGATTACCACTTGCCGTTCCAGCTGTATACGGATGCAAGCCTGTATGGTCTTGGAGCAGTGCTTTCCCAGCTTCAGGATGGCCAGGAGAGGGTCATAGCGTACGGCAGCCGGTCTTTGAGAGATTCTGAAAGAAACCCCGAGAATTATAGTTCATTTAAGTTGGAGCTGTTGGCACTGGTATGGGCCATGACCGAGAAATTCTCTGAATATTTGACCGGTGCTGAAGTTTTAGTACTGACTGACAACAACCCACTAGCTCACCTGGAAAATGCCAAGCTTGGGGCGTTAGAGCAGAGGTGGATAGCCCGAATGACTAAGTTCAATTACCGCATTAAGTATCGGTCCAAGACAGAGAACCAGAATGCTGACGGGCTTTCTAGGGTAACCGCCCAGACCCCCACAGTAGACGTGGATCATGAGTTGGAGCATGTGGAGGTGCCCGACTTCAGCAGATTTTCACAGGCCTTGGCCGCCGCTAATCAGTTTGAGTTGGAGGGGACTGAAACGGCTCCTTTCTTTGGTCCCTCACGACAGGAATGGGCACAGATACAACAGACCCATGAGGGGCTGGCACAGATGATCAAGTGTGTTGAGAAAGGCCAGAAGCCCTGTAGAGAGGAAAGAGAACGACTGACACGTGAGATATTATCTGTTCTGAGTCAGTGGGAAAAGTTGGAGATGAAAAATGGAGTGCTATGCCGAAAGGTCTATTTACCTTCTGAGATCGACATTCGATACCAAATTGTGGTGCCTAGTGAACTGGCTCGCTCATTGGCAGTTGAGGCTCATAATAAGAATGGACATTTTGGTCATGAGAAGACCTTTCGTTGGTTACAGCGACTGATTTACTGCCCTGGTCTTCGTCAAATGGTCGAAGAAGTATGCCGCAGCTGTCGAACTTGTGAGATCCATAAGGCAATAGAACAGAGAGCTCCCCTGCAAACCATCGTGACCCAGGAACCTTTAGAAATTGTCATGATAGACTATCTAATGGTGGGCCCATCCAATAGCGGACACCAGTATTGCCTCGTAATGGTGGATCACTTCACCAAATTTGCGGTGGTAACCGCCACCAAGGACCAGACAGCTGAGTCAGCAGCTCGTGCTCTGTGCCAAGATTTCATTCGAGTATATGGGTGCCCTAAACGCATCCACTCCGACCAGGGTGCCTGCTTTGAGGGACACGTAATGAAAGAAGTTCAACGTATCTACCGGATAAAGAAGTCGCACACGACTCCATACCACCCTCAGGGAAATGGGGCCTGTGAAAGATTCAACAGAACTCTGCTACAGATGCTGCGGACTCTGGAGGAAGACAAGAAGTTACAGTGGCCTCAGTTCTTGTCTGAAATGGTGTGGGCCTATAACAATCAGGTCCATTCTACAACGGGGTACTCTCCTTATACACTTCTCTTTGGGCGGTCTGGGCGAAGTGTAGGAGAATTACAGTTGGATGATGTGGATGGGTTCCCTCCGAGGGATCCAACCTCTTGGGTGCGGGCGCACCGGCAGAGACTTGAGACGATCCATCGATTGGTGCGGCAGCGCCTGCAAGAACATCCCCATCCTGATAAGACCCCAGTGCAAGAAGCACCATTGCAACCAGGCGACCTGGTGCTAGTTCGTGTCAAGAAACCCCAAGGGAAATTGGAAAGCCGATGGGAGGCTTTGCCGTATCGTGTTGTTGGCCGCAAGTATGCGAATGGGCCAGTGTACCAGGTCCAGAAAGAAGGAACTGATTGTGTTCGAGTACTTCACCGAAATATGTTGCGCCTGTGTCATTCTGAAGGGACAAATCATGATGGGCTTGCCAATGTGAATGAGCTCCCACAGTCAGAGAATGGAGGTGCGGAATGGGCCTCAGACGAGGAGGATGATTGTTGGCCGATCCCTGCTCCTGGGGATGTTCCACCTGTGACTACTGTATCTCCGGCCTGTGCCCCCTCTGGTGCTGAATCCGCTGGTCCTTCTCAGCCCATAGCTGCAGCACCCCATAATATACCACCGGTCCTCAGACGGACCACTAGGCCAAATGCTGGTATTCCCCCTGTTCGGTATGCGCAGGATGAGTTTGTTTGGCCTGCCATACATCGGTATACTACCACCCTGTGCATAAAAGTACAACCCTCTGGATATACAGTCATAGGCAGGGACTGCCAATCTTAAAGTGGGGGGAATATGTAAGAGACAGCCAATGTTGTCCTAAGCTTCATTTGTCTGTATAAACTGTTAATGTTGAATGTATTTCTGTGATTCTGTTCCTTTAAGACAGCAGCCATTGTAATTGTGACATGATGCTGGAGTGACTCCCCCCCCCTTTTATGTCAGCTTGCCTGTTCTGCAGACAGAATGTGAGCAGAGAAGCAGGAAGTGACGAGACAGAGAGCAGCAGCCATCTTAGCAAGTGTTGTATTGAACTGGTGTGGAGATTTTTCTGTACAGCTAAGCTGTATCTTGGTCCAGAGACAAACAGAGTGTAAAGAGACAACAGGACTAGTGAGTCCACGTGAAAGGAACTGTGCTCAGTGGCTGATCAGTGAGACTGACATTGTGACTGTGTATATGGATACCACAGATAGAGACTCGCAGTGCTGTTGATGTACTGGACAGCACCTGCTAAACCCCGGCTTACATCCCAGCTCAGTGTATGGATTCGGCAGGACTGTCAGTGTGCTGAGTGGAATCTGCTGTTGGATTACATTGCATTCATTGGGTTTCCCTGTTAAAGAGGACTTCATTTCTCCCAAGATCCTGATAACAGTGAGGAGAGGACGTTTCACTATAAAAGAAAGGAACGACTTTGGGCCCCACCGCGCGCTTCTACAGACTGTAAGCGGTCCACCTGGACCACTGGGGAAAAGGGGGTGCACCCAAATGTGATGTCAGGGTCAGTTAGGGATAGTTTTGAGTATATTGTTCATTCAGTGTCCATACTGCAGAATTGGACAGAGTAAAAGTAGAAACCATTGCAGAATTTGCCTTGAAATTGTTCATGCTATATTGTATATTTTGCTTGTCTTTATCCCTGTCATTTTACCTTCAAATAGCCTTTATTAACTTATAGTAAATATATATTCTTTTTCTTGAACTACCGCGTGTGCGTTCATTTCTGGTTGCGGAGACCAAACCACCTGCCTTGCTCTCGGTTCACACATATATGAAATATATCAGTGCCTCCACCCAGGGTAGAGCCCCTGTATAACAGGGGGGGGCCCTCCCGGGGCCTACCCCTGAAGCACGGGGAGGAGCCACAAGAAGGAGGAACGTACTAAACAAACCGGGGGGAGAAGAAAAAAAAAAACCACAAAAGGTGAAAAAAGAAGGATAAAAAGAAAAAAAGGGGGAAGAAAAAAATAAAAAAAAAATATAAGAAAAAAAAAAAACAAAAACAACAACCAACCCCCCAACCACCGTGGGGGGTTATGTAGGGGGGATAGATAAATATAAAGAAAGAGGGGGGGGGGGGGGGGGGCCCCGCGGGGGGGGGGGGGGGGGGGGGGGGGGGGGGGGGGGGGGCGGGGGGGGGGGGGGGGGGGGGGGGGGGGGGGGGGGGGGGGGGGGGGAGGTGATGAGGGTGAGGGGGAGAAGGGGGGGGGGGGGAAACAGGGCGACGGTGACGGCAGTAGATGCAGGCCTGACTACCCTAACACTGAGTCCTTAACCTGCCAGCTAAACTACTAGTGCCACCGGGCCTCTAACTAGCTAGTTGGCCTTCGGAAGCCTAACCTATCACTGCCCTGAACTGTATATATATATATGGATCCCTAACTACGGTTACTAGCTAGGTCCTGTGAGTATATAGGGGGTAACACATACCTAACTATATACTGTGAAGTAAAGAGGAACAAGTGGCTCTTAGACTCCCCCAGACATAACATGTCTGTCTCAGCAGCTCTGCTCACATCTCTCCCCCCAGCAGCTCTGCCTCACATGTGTCTGACTCACTGTATTTACAAAACAAAACTTGCACTAAATACCTGGGGTCTCTGAAGCCAAACTGCAGGGGCAAAGAAGCCAGATACATTATATACTAGTAGAAATGGCAGTTCCCTACACTCTCCCTCTGGTGAAATCTTTACGTCACGTCAAAGACATACAAAGTCATAGTATACAGTCAACATTACCAATGACAATATCAATATGGTTGCTTTTGCATTTACAGAGTCACAACAGGTTAATAGGTATACATGCCAGCAGGAGCGAAAATTGGTAACATATTGACCAAAGTGGACACTGCACCCACCCAAGCATGGTATAAATGAGGCTGAGTAGTAAATCTGGGGTCCCCCAAACTATCATATGTCAGCATAGGTGGAGGGTGTCTAATTCTCTCTCCTCTCCGTACCTCTCTCTGAGGTAAACTAGCATGTCCAGGCCCTAAACTAGGGTTGTCTGCCATGGGAGGGGATGGTGCTGGTGGCGTAGGAGAGCTAGATCCCTGCTCATCTGTAGACACAGATCTAGGTACGAATTCTGGAGTTTGAGGGTTCATAGGTCTCCCTGAAGGAGAAGATACTGGTGATCTAGGAACTTCAGGAGCCACAGTCCAATCACTCTCAGGAGTTTCAGAAAGGTCAGGTGGAATATCGGCTAAGGACTGTGGAGAATCGCAGGCCGAGCCATCATTGGAGATATCCATACCATCAATCTGAGGTACAGGCAACAAATGATTTCTATGCCAAGTCCTGATCCTCCCGTCCCGTCCTTTTATCTTGTAGACTGGTATTCCAGGCAACCGATCTACCACTGTAAAGAGTTCACTCCGCCATCGATCAGCCAGCTTATGTTTTGCAGATGCTCCCAAATTCCGTAGCAGAACATGGTCCCCAGGGTTCAATTCTCGGTATCTTACTCGAAGATCAAATCTCCTTTTATTTCCTTCATTCACTTTGGCCGCATTTTCCTCAGCCAGCTGATAAGCACTCTTAAGCGTTTCTTTCAAACGTGCCACGTATCGGTAATGATCTCGATGACTGATACCATCGGTAGAGACTCCCAACAAGATGTCAATAGGTAGCCTAGGCTCTCTTCCAAACATCAGAAAGTATGGTGAATATCCTGTGCTCTCGTGCCTTGTACTATTATAGGCATGCACCATAGCCTCCACTTTTCTACTCCAGGATCGCTTATCCTCCATTCGTAAGGTACCAAGCATATCAAGTAAAGTCCTGTTAAATCTTTCAGGAAGGGCATCTCCCTCTGGATGGTAAGGCGTCGTCCGACTTTTGCGGATGTTCAACAACTGAAGTAACTCTTTGATCAGGTTACTCTCAAAATCCCGGCCTTGATCAGAATGCAACCGGTGTGGTAAGCCATAATGGATAAAATACTTTTCCCAAAGCACTCTTGCAACAGTGACTGCTTTTTGATCCTTATTCGGAAAGGCTTGAGCATATCGTGTGAAGTGATCAGTCACCACCAATACATTTACAAACCCCCGGGGGTGGTTGTTCAAAAAAAAGAAGATCTGGCAAAAAAGATCCGGGGGGCCCGAACTTTTAAAGTCCCCTAAGGGGGCCCCTCCAGCGGGGGAGTTTTTCCCTTCCCAAAATTTCCGCGCGCGCCTACCCAGGGGGGGTCACGGTATCTCTCATTTTGGGCCAGTAGAATCGGTCTTGTATTAGGCCATAAGTCTTCTCAGGTCCCAAATGACCATGATAATCATGCAGACTTCGGAAAATCATCTTCTGAAAGCAGCTTGGAATAACTAGTTGGCGCCTTCCAGGGTGATCATGATACAGCACCACACGATAAAGTAGGCCATTGTCTATTTCAAACTTCTCCCAATCTCGTAGAAGTTGACTGCATTCAGAGGGTAGGGATGTCTTTAACATTTCTCTGTCTTGAGAACTCACTGCTTGATAAAGAGGTCCAATTAAAGGATCAGTCTTTTGACTCCAGATCATTCGCTTTGAAGATATAGAACAACTCTCAAAGGATCCTAAAGCGGCAGGGTAGGCAAACATGTCTGGCAGCAATACGTAACTGA